>PVHT020000052.1:44570-84666 GCA_004024745.2 Catagonus wagneri
GAAAGAATTCCCGCTGAGATCAGGAACAAGACAGGGATGTCCACTCTCGCTGCTACTATGCAACATAGTTTTGGAAGTCCTAGTCACAGCAATCAGAGAAGTCAAAGAAATAAAAGGAATCCAAACTGGCAAGGAAGAAGTAAAACTATCACTGTATGCAGATGACATGATACTATATCTGGAGAATCCTAAAGACTCTCCCAGAAAACTGTTGAGCTCATTAATGAATTTGGCAAAGTCGCAGGATACAAAAGTGATACACAGAAATCATCTGCATTTCTACATACGAACAATGAAAGATCAGAAAGAGAAATTAGGGAAGCAATTCTGTTTACCATCGCATCAAAAAAGAATCAAATACTTAGGAATAAACCTGTCTAAAGAGACAAAAGACCTGTACTCTGAAAAGTATAAGATGCTAATGAAGAAATCAAGGATGGAAATCAAGGATGAAGAACAGGTGGAAAGACATACCATGCTCTTGGATTGGAAGAGTCAATGTTATCAAAATGATTATACTACCCAAGGCAATCTACAGATTCAATGCAATCCCTATCAAATCACCAAGGACCTTTTTCACAGAACTAGAACAAAATATTTTAAAGTTTGTTTGGAAGCACAAAAAACCCAGAATAGCCAAAGACATTCTGAAAAAGAAAAATGGACCTGGAGGAATCAGGCTCCCTGACTTCAGACTCTACTACAAAGCTACAGTCATCAAAACCGTATAGTACTGGCACAAAGACAGAAATATAGATCAGTGGAACAGGATAGAAAGCCCAGAATTAAACCCACGCATCTATAGTCAACTAATATGACAAAGGAGGCAAGAATACAAATTGGCGAAAAGACAGCCTCTTCAATAAGTTGTGCTGGGAAACGTGGACAGCTACATGTAAAAAAATGAAACTAGAACACTTCCTAACAGCATGCACAAAAATAAACTCAAAATGAATTAAAGATCTAGATATAAGACCAGATATGACAAAACTCTTAGAGGAAAACATAGGCCAAACACTCTCTGACCTAAATGACAGCAACATCTTCTCAGATCCATCTGTCAGAGTAAGGACAATAAAAAGAGAAGTAAACAAATGGGACTTAATTAAACTTCAAAGTTTCTGTACAGCAAAGGAAACCCTAAACAAAACGAAAAGACAACCCACAGAATGGGAGAGAATATTTGCAAGTGAATCAACTGACAAGGGATTAATCTCCAAAATTTACAAACACCTCCCACAGCTCAATACCAAAAAAAAAAAAAAAAAAAAAAACACAAAAAAACCCCATCAAAAAGTGGGCAGAATATCTAAAGAGACAATTCTCCAAAGACCACATACAGATAGATGGCCAAAAAACACATGAAAAGATGTTCAACACCACTCGGTATTAAGAAATGTAAATCAAAACCACTATGAGGTACCACCTTACACCGGCTAGGATGGCCATCATCAAAAAGTCTACAAACAGTAACTGCTGGAGAGGGTGTGGAGAAAAAGGATCCCTAGTACACTGTTGGTGGGAATGCAAATTGGTGCAACCACTGTCAAAAACAGTATGGAGATTCCTCAGAAAACTAAAAATAGAATTACCCTTGATCCAGCAATCCCACTCCTGGGCATCTATCCAGAGAAAACCATGACTCGAAAAGACACATGTACTCCAGTGTTCATTGCAGCACTCTATGCAATAGCCAGGTCATGGCAACATCCTAAATGCCCATCAACAGAGGAGTGGATAGGGAAGATATGGTACATACACACAGTGGAATATTACTCAGCCATTAAAAGGAATGAAATAACATTTGTAGCAACATGGATGGACCTAGAAATTATCATGATAAGTGAAACCAGTCAGACAGACGGCAACATCCAATGCTACCACTTACATGTGGAAACTAAAAAGACATAATGAACTTCTTTGCCGAACAGAATCTGACTCACAGACTTTGGAAAACCTTTGGTTTCAAAATAAGACAATCTGGGGGGTGGGGGGATGTACTGAGGGTTTGGGATGCAAATGCTATCAAATTGAGTTGTGATGATTTTTGTACACCTATAATTTTAATAAAATTCATTAAGCAATAAAAAAATAAATAAAAATGCGGAAAGAAAAAAAAATAAATGTACCTCTGATTAGAGCAGTAACACTCTTGAGTTTAGTCTCAGCTAAGCAGATAGAACCCCTGGACATGGAGGGAGTCACTTCAGCAGTGCCATGACTTCTCCCTCACCCCACCTCTCACAGACTGGAGGGTTCCCAGCTATGTCACAAAGGTTAGGGAGGCCAGAAGTCTGACTTACAGATGGCCAGGGCGTGACAGCTCTGAATGTCTTTGGGTAGAAGATTCTAAGATACTGCACCTATGGCATATTGGTTCCCAGGCCAAGGATTAAATCCAAGCTGCAGCTGAGGCTTATGCCACAGCTGCAGCAACACTGGATCCTTAACCCACTGAGCTTGGCGAGGGATGGATGGAAACTGAGCTTCTGCAGCAACCTGAGCTGCTGAAGTTGGATCCCTAACCCACGGCACCAAGCAGTATCTCCAAAGTTTATCTTTTATTACAGGAGATTAGTGTTGCTTACTACAATTGATATTTTTCATGCAAACATCCTTTAACTATTTCCACCTGTGTTAAGATATTTTCTTTTTGTCTTTTTAGGGCCGCACCCATGGCATATGGAGGTTCCCAGGCTAGGGGTCTAACCAGAGTTTTAGCCGCCGGCCTATGCCACAGCCACAGACATGGGGGATTCGAGCCGCGTCTGTGACCTACACCACAGCTCACGGCAGTGCCAGATCCTTAACCCACTGAGCGAGGCCAGGGATTGAACCCGCAGCCTCATGGTTCCTAGTCAGATTAACCACTGAACCACGATGGGAACTCCTAAGGTATTTTCCTAATAGCAGTGATTCTTCTTTTGTATGTGCATATGGTTCAGAAAAGCATTTGATTATAGCTAGTGAGATACAATGTTAAACTGTTGGTATGTACACTGTTTTCTGGACATTTCTCTAGCAAAGAGGATGTGGATGAATAACCTGGATCCTATTTTTTTTTTAAGAAAAAATTTTTTGATGGGGAGGGACTCAAGGGGTATTAGACATAGAAATTAGTTTACAGAGTTCATCACAAAAATAGTATAACAAAGCTATTTATATCATAATAGTTTAGAATTATGCAAGACAAGGACGTGGGAGATACAAGGAAATACACATCTGAAGGGAGGACAAAAACAACCCCCCACCACTGGATATCCCTATCAGGCTACATATGTGCTGTTCATTCCACCAACAAATAAAAAAGAAAATCCTAAATCCCCTCGCCCTCCAGCTAGAGCTTTCTCTTGATATGCCTTTTATAACCTTTCCCACACCCTTTGCTCCCATCTAATCAGATGGAGGTGTCTTGTGGTGCCACCAATTCCCAAATCCAAAGGGTGAATCTCCCCTACTCCCTCGAGCACCAGCAACATGTCCCGTGGCTCTGCTTTATGCCCTCCCGCTGGAAGCCTTTGCCCTGGTCCACCAGGCCCATGCTCTGCCCCACTGCCCCTCTTTGCAGCATCTTCCACCTGTTCTCACTCTGTTCAGCCACTGTGGCTTCCTCCCTAGGGCTCTGCACTTGCCTCTCCCTCTGGAATGTTCTATCTCCATATCCACTGGCTTATTCCCTCATTTCTTTCAAGTCCCTGTTTAGCTGTCATTCCTCAGAGAGCACTGCCCAGCTGGCTTCCATATACCTCCTTCAACTCTTTCTTCCCTTCCTCTATTTTGTCTTCAGAGCCCACATCAGCATGCAGTGTGTATAATGTAAGTTCCAGAGGGTCAAGAAAGTTGTGATGATGTTCTCAACTCCAGTGCCTGGCATATAGTAGCTATTTAATAAATACTTGTGGACAAGTCATATATTCAGAGTGAAGGTGCATAAATGTGTTCAGGGTTGGAAGAAAGTGAAAGAAGGCACTATGGGGAATAATTATAAAGGAAAATTAAAAGTTGGATAAAACCTTGACTTCCCATTGCCCTCATGTTTCCCAGGGTTTGCCTCAGGATGTCCATTCCTCAGAGAATGTACCATAGGTTGGCAAACACTGATCTTGAAATAGTCCAGCTTGGAAAATTTCTCCCAGAGCAAGAAAGGCGAAGGGTCTGGTCTTGCTGACACTGAGTGTTAAGAAGTGTAATTTGCCGAGTAAATCATGGTGCAGAAAAGGCACAGTTGAAACAACAGAGGAAGTGGCCCAGGCCAAATGTAAAACGGAGTCAGAAAAGTCCAGAGATTCTAAAGAACTAAAAACTGGGAATACTACGTCAGCACAATGGAAAACCTGATAGCATTTTCAAATCTAATCTCAGATGTCTGAAGAGCCATTCCATGGGAAAGGGATTGTATTTACCTGTGTGTTTCTAAAGACTGGAATTAGGGCCAGTGGGCACAGGGTTCCATCAGCGTAACAGCTATTCATTCTGTAATCCTTTACCCAAGACCTCTGGGGCCAGATGGGTTACCTTTCTAACTCCAGACAGAAATATGCTACATAACACTATCAAAAGGGTCTGATACAGCAAGGAGTAATCAAATATTAGTATTTTGGTAGGAAACATGTACGTTCACACCATGTGGGATGAGGCAATACAGAGCCTTATGTACACTGAGTTTGCCATAGATTTATGGAAAACTTGGTTTTAGAGGATGTTTGGACCTCTGAATTTAATTCTTAATTTTTTGAGATCATCATCATGAAACTTATTTTTAGTAACTACTCATAAATGGTACTTTATGGAAGTCAACATAATATTTTCCTTTTCACTGTGATCCATGAGCTTTCTGATGGTCAGGTTATTGCCTCTCTGAAGCTAAAAGCTTGTGTATGGTTCCTGTTCTCATCTTAATATTTGGGACCCACTAGTAGCTCATCATCAGTGGTAATTTTTCTTCAGTAATATATGAAATAGAGAGCTTTAAAAAATAGAAGGAAATTTAACCTTTCCTCATAATGATATCACTTTCACATATTTGAATTTTTATTTTTTCCTGAATGGTATGTGGGGTTTTTAACAACTCCCCATCCATCCAGTCAGCCATCTGTCAGTCATGATAATAATAAAAAAAAAAAACAAATGCTTTTCGACTCTTTTTTCTAACTTGCTATCAGCACTGTCTGACATTAAGTTCATGCTCTGTAACTCTTTGCTCTAGTTCTTTTATTCCACCTTGTAAAATAAAAACATTAAGAAAATTAAGAGGTGGTAGGAATTAATTCTGTGTAAAAACTCAATACAGAATTATGAATGTTTCTGTCCTAACACCAACACATGAATTCAAGAATACATTAATAGGAGGGGATGGATCAAGATGGCAGAGGAGTAAGACGTGGTGCTCGCCTTCTCCCACAAATACATAAAAAAATCTACATATAGAACGATTTGCACAGAACATCTACTGAACACTGGCAGAAGACCTTACACCTCCAATAAAGGGCAAGAAACTCTTCACATAACTGGGCAGAACAAAAGAAAAAAAAAAGAGAGAAAGGAATCAGGATGGGACCAGCACTCCTGAGAGGGAACTGTGAAAGAGGAAAGGAACCAAAGACCCTGGGAAACCACCTAACTGATGGGGAGATCAGCTGAGATGGAGTGACCCAAAGCCTTAGAGAAAAGTGCAGCAGCTGGATCAAGGAGGGCAAAGTAGAGAGCAAGCCACACAGGCCATCAGTACTGCCTCTCAAGACCCTACAGCCTGAGATGCTTGGGCAGAGGCTGAGCACTGAGACTTGCTCTGGGGGTCAGTTCTGGGAAGAGGACTAGCGTTGGCTGGAGAAAGCCTGAAGGGCTAGGGGGCAGTGCGCCAAGGGCTAGGGAGAAGAGTGCCACAGCCCAGGGACCTGGGAGGAGGTCTGGGCTGGGAGGAGAAGCAAAGTATCATTGTTGGGGAGGGCAACAGAAGGAGAGGTTCTAGGAATATCTTTCTCTGTGTGCATGTGGACTCTAGGAGGGTGGGGCTATGGGTGGCAAGGTACCTCTTGTGTGGGCTACAGGTGGTGGGCTAAGTGTGATGGCATGCCTCTTGAATGGTCTGCTGGTGGTGGGGGCAAATTCATTCATCTGAGACTCCAGAGGTGGACATGGCCCACCACCACTAGGGGTCTGTGAACAGGCACCCCCTATGGCCCCAGTCACATCAGAGGTTGACATAGAGGAGGGTACTGTAACTGAGCACCACCTATTGTTGCTCTAGCTCCCCTGGGAACACACACGGCCTGCTGCTGCCACTGCTAAATACTCTGGGCACTGCCTACACCTGCCTGAGGGTCACTGACACTTCCCAGAGCCCTGCTGCTAGAAGCAGCCTGCACTGCCTCCCCATGGGTCCATGTCACTGTCAAGGGCCCAACAAACAGGCACTGACAACTAGGGCTGCCCATTGTCTCTACCTTCTGGAAGTACACACAACACCCTATCAAGGGGATAACAGCCTGCACACACTGAGGAAAAAGAAGCAAGCATCCAAAAAAGCAGCCCTCAAAGCCAAAAATAAATAGTAAGGCCCCACAAAATATGCAGGGGCACTCTCTCATATAAATAGCCATCCAAGACTACAGAAGTTGTTTTCCCTAAACTCACAGAATAAGGAAAATATAAACAAAATGAAGGAGGTCAGGAACCATTCTCCGGTGAAAGAACAAAATTCTCCTGAAGGAGCAATGAAACAGACCTCTGCAGGAAACCATTAAAAAAATAAAAAAGGTAAAGTATAGAATGGGAGAAAATAGTTTCAAATGACACAACTGACAAGGGCCTAATCTCTAAAATATACAAAGAACTTATACAACTCAAGAGCAAAAATGCAATCGAAAAATGGGCAGAAGACCTACATAGACATTTCTCCAAAGAAGATATAAAGATGGCCAACATGTACAAGAAAAAATCCTCAACAGCAATAATTATTACAGAAATGCACATCAAAACTGCAATGTGGTACCACCCCACACTATTCCAAATGACCATCATTAACAAGTCAACAAATAAATGCTGGAGAGGGTTTGGAGAAAAGGGAACCCTCCTGCACTGTTGGTGGGAATGTAAACTGGTACAACCACTGTGGAAAACAGTATGGATATACCTCAGAAAACTAAATATAGAACTACCATATGATCCAGCAATCTCACTCCTGGGCATCTATCCAGACAAAACTTTCCTTGAAAAAAGATAAATGTACCCACATGTTCATTGCAGCACTATTCACAATAGCCAAGACAGGGAAACAACCCAATGTCCATCAACAGATGAATGGATTAAGATTTTTTACATATACACAATGGACTACTACTCAGCCATAAAAAAGAACAAAATAATGCCATTTGCGGCAACATGGACAGAACTAGAGACTCATCATACTAAGTGAAGTAAGTCAAAGAGAAAGGCAAATACCATATGATATCACTTATATCTGGAACCTAAAATATGGCACAAATGAACCTTTCCACAGAAAAGAAACTCATGGATTTGGAGAATAGACTTGTGGCTGCCAAGGGGGAGGAGGAGGTGATTAAGATGGACTGGGAGATGCGGTTATTAGATGCAAACTATTGCATATGAAGTGGATAAGCAGTGAGATCCTGATGTATATAGCACTGGGAACCATATCTAGTCACTTGTGATGGAACATGATGGAGGATAATCTGAAAAAAAGAATACATATATGTATGACTGGGTCATTTTGCTGTATAGCAGAAATTGACAGAACATGGTAAATAAACTGTAATGGAAAAAATAAAAAAGGAAACAGATCTCTACAGTCTAACAGACACTGAATTCAAAAAGGAGAAAGTGAAAATAATGAAGGAATTAAGAGCGAAGAGAAAGGAATTAAGAGCAGATATGAACAGTAATACAGACTGCTTTACAAAGGAACTAGAAAATATGAGGAGTCAAGAAAAATTATAAAATTCATTTGCAGAGTCACAGGCACTGAAGAGCAGAATGAATAATGCAGAGGAACAAATTAGTGACTTGAAAGACAGAATGATGGAAACCACTCAATTGGGACAGCAGACATAAAACCAGATGAAAACACATGAAAGCAATATAAGAGATCTTTGAGATAACATAAAGTGGGCCAATCTATGCATAATAGGGATTCCAGAAGGAGAAGACAAAGAAAAGGAGATTGAAAATACATTTGAAGAAATTATGGCTGAAAACTTTCAAAATCTAAAGGAAACAGATACCAAGATAGAGGAAGCACAGAGGGTCCCAAACAAGTTGAACCCAAAAAGGACCACACCAAGATATAATAAAAATGGCAAAAGTAAAAGGATTCTAAAGGCAGCAAGAAAAAACAAAGGCTCAATTATAAGGGAGCACCCATAGCGCTATCAACGGATTTCTCTACAGAAACACTATAGGCCAGAAGAGAGTGGCAAGATATACTTAAACTTCTAAAAGGGAAAAATTTGCAACCTAGAATACTCTACCCAGCAAGAATATAATTTAAAAGAGAAGGAGAGATAAAGAATTTCTCCAAAAAACAGAGCACAACAATACTAAATCCATTCTAAAAGAAATACTGAGGGAGTTCCCTTTGTGGCTCAGTGTTAAACCAACCTGACTAGAAACCATGAGGATGTGGGTTAAATTCCTGGCCTTGCTCAGTGGGTTTAGGATCTGGCGTTGCAGTGAGCTGTGGCACAGGTTGCAGATGCGGCTCGGATCCCACGTTGCTGTGGCTGTGGCGTAGGCTGGTAGTTGTAGCTCAGATTCAATCCCTAGCCTGGGAACTTCCACATGCCATGGGTGTGGCATTAAAAAGCAAAATAATAATAGTAATAATTAATAATAATAATAGCAAACAAAGGGCTCCTCTAAATAAAAAAAGTAAGAAGATAGAGGATGGAGGAAATCACAAGTGGAAAGCAATCACTTAAATAAGCCAGTATATAGTTCTAAAAGGAAATAAAAACCTATGGTAAAAGTGGCAATAAACACAAGGAACAGCAAAAGGACAAACATGAAGATGTTAAAGAAGGACATGAAAATCAAAATGTGGGGAAGGAAAGTAAAAAAATCTAGACTCTTTTTTTATTTAGAATGGGTTTGAACCTACATCACTATCAAGCTAAAGCAAGCAGTTATACGAAGGGGTTAACATACTTGAAAAATCAAAACCAAACATCACATCCACAAAAAATAAACAAAAGGACACAAACATAAAATAAATCATCCAAAAAAAATAGGAAGAAAAGATAAACATAGAATCAATGGAAAACAATGTTTAAAATGGCAATAAATACGTATTTATCAATAATTACCTTAAATGTCATTGGACTGAATGCTACCATCAAAAGACACAGAGTGACAGACTGTATTAAAAAAAAGCAAGAGCCTACAATATGGGGTCTACCAGAGATTACCTTAGGACAAAGGACACATATAAACTGAATGTGAGAGGATGGAAAAAGATATTTCACGTGAATGGAAAAGACAGGAAAGCAGGACTTGCAATACTCATATCAGACAAAATACTTTAAAATGAAGGACATAAAGAAGAGAAAGACAGACACTATTAATGATAAAAGGATTCATTTGAAAAGAGGATATTACATTTGTCAATATATATGCCCCTGACGTAGGAACACCCACATACATACAACAAATAGTAACAGACATAAAAGGAGAAATTGATGGGAATACAATAATAGTAGGAGACTTTAACACCCAACTCACATCAAAGGACGTATCCTCTAGATAGAAAATCAATAAGGTAACAGAGATCCTAAGTGACACAGTAGAAAAGATAGATATGATAGTTTCAGGACATCCAAAATGAATCATAATACACATTCTTTAGAAGTGCACATAGAACATTCTCAAGGACTGGCCACATACTGGGGCACAAAACTAATCTCAACCAATTTATGAGTATAGAAATTCTTTCAAGTATCTTCTCTGCTCACTATGGCCTGAAACTAGAAATCAACCACAAGAAAAGAAATGAGAAAAAACTGACTACATGGAGACTAAACAACATACTAATAAAAAAAAAAGAATGGGTCAATGAGGAAAATCAAGACGGAAATTAAAAAAATACCTCAAGACCAATGATAATGAAGACAAAACCACTCCAAACCTACGGGGTGCTGCAAAAGCAGGGCTCAGAGGGAAATTCATAGCAACACAGGCCTTCCTCAAAAAAGAAGAAAAATCTCAAATCAACAACTTAACCCAGCAGCTAAATGACTTAGAAAAAAAGAACAACAAAACCTAAAGTCAGCACAAGGAAGGAAATCATAAAGATCAAAGAGAAAATCAATAAAACAGAGATTCAAAAAACAATAAAAAACCAAGAGCTGGTTCTTTGAAAAGGTAAACAAAATTGACAAGCCTGTGGCTAGACTCACCAAGAAGAGGAGAGAAAAAACCCAAATAAACAAAATAAGAAATGAAAAAGGAAAAGTCACAACAGATATTACAGAAATACAAAAAACCATGAGAGAATACTATGTACAATTGTATGCCAACAAATTTGACAACCCAGAAGAAACGGACAACTTTCTAGAGACTTACACCCTGCCAAAACTGAATCAAGAAGAAATAGATCAACTGAACACTAGAAATGAAACTGAATATGTAATAAAAAATACTCCCAACAAACAAAAGTCCAGGACCAGACAGCTTCATAGGTGAATTCTACCAAACATACAAAGAGGAACTTATACCCATCCTCCTCAACTTTTCCAAAATGTTAAAGAAAAAGGAACACTCCCAAAGACATTCTATGATGCCACATTAATTTCAAAACCAGACAAAGATAGCACAAAAAAAAGTAAACTCTAGGCCAACGTCTTTGATGAATAGAGATGCAAAAATTCTCAACAAAATTTTAGCCAACTGAATCCAACAATGTATAAAAAAGATCATACACCATGACCAGGTGGGATTCATCCCAGGTGCACAAGGATGCAAATCAATCAACGTCATACACCACATTAACAACAGAAAAGTAAAAAACCACATGATCATCTCAATAGATGCAGAAAAAGCATTTGACAAAGTCCAAAATCCATTCATGATCAAAACTCTTACCAAAATGTGGATAGAGGGAACATAGCATA
The DNA here is from genome assembly GCA_004024745.2 of Catagonus wagneri. NCBI lineage: Eukaryota > Metazoa > Chordata > Mammalia > Artiodactyla > Tayassuidae > Catagonus > Catagonus wagneri. The sequence continues at coordinate 55,694 of PVHT020000052.1, forward strand.
ATAAAAGCCACTTACGACAAACCCACAACAAGCAGAATACTCAGTGGAGAAAAGCTGAAAGCCTTCCCACTAAACTCTGGAACAAGACAAGGATGCCTACTCTCACCACTGTTATTCAACATAGTATTGGAAGTCCTAGCTACAGCAGTCAGACAAACAAAAGAAATAAAAGACATCCAAACTGGAGGAGAAGAGGTAAAACTGTCACTATAGGCAGATGACATGATACTATATATAGAACACCCCAAGGACTCAACCCCAAAATTACTTGAACTGATCAACAAATTCAGCAAAGTAGCAGGATATAAGGTTAACCTTCAGAAATCAATCTGTATACTAATAATGAAATATTAGAAAAGGAATGCAAATATATGATACCTTTTAAAATTGAAGCCCCCCAAAAATCAAATACCTGGGAATAAACCTGACCAAGGTGGTGAGACTTATATGCCGAGAACTATAAAACATTAATCAAGGAGATCAAAGAAGATACAAAGAAATGGAAAGATATCCCATGCTCATGGGCCGGAAAAGTAAATATTGTACAAATGGCCATACTACCCAAAGCAATCTACAGATTCAATGCAATCCCTATCAAATTACCCATGACATTCTTCACAGAACTAGAACAAACAATCCAAAAATTTATATGGAACCACAAAAGACCCAGAATTGCCAAAGCAATTCTGAGGAACAAAAACCAAGCAGGAGGCATAACTCTCCCAGACTTCAGGCAATATTACAGGGCCACAGTAATCAAGACAGTGTGGTACTGGTACCAAAACAGACATACAGACCAATGGAACAGAATAGAGAACCAAGAAATAAGCCCAGACACCTACAGTCAATTAATCTTTGACAAAGGAGACAAGAACATAAAATGGGAAAAAGACAGTTTGTTCAGTAAGTATTCCTGGGAAACCTGGACAGCTGCATACAAATGAATGAAACTAGAACACACACTCACACCATGTACAAAAATAAACTCAAAATGGCTTAAAGACTGAAATACAAGACAAGACACCACTAAACTCCTAGAAGAGAACATAGGCAAAACATTTTCTGACATCAGCCTTACAAATGTTTTCTCAGGTCAGTCTCCCAAAGTAACAGAAATAAAAGCAAAGATAAACCAGTGGGTCCTAAGCAAGGTGACAGGCTTTTGCACAGCAAAGGAAAGCAAAAAGAAAACAAAAAGACAACTTACAGAATGGGAGAAAATAGTGTCAAATGATGCAGCTGACAAGGCCTTAATCTCTAAAATATACAAACAACTTATACAACTCAACAGCAAAAAAAGCCAACAACCAAATTGAGAAATGGGTGAAAGACCTGAATTGAGAGTTCTCCAAAGAAGATATGCAAATGGCCAACAAGCACGTGAAAAAATGCTCAGCATCACTGATTATTAGAGAAATGCAAATCAAAACTATACGAGATACCACCTCACACAAGTCAGAATGGACATCATTAATAAGTCCACAAACAACAAATGCTGGAGGGGGTGCGGAGAAAAGGGAACCCTCCTGCACTATTGGTGGGAATGTAAGCTGATACAACCACTTTGGAAAACAGTATGGAGGTACCTTAGAAAACTATACATAGAGCTACCATATGACCCAGCAGTCCCACTCTTGGGCATATATCCAGACAAAACTTTCCTTGAAAAAGACACTTGCACACTCATGTTCATTGCAGCACTATTCACAATAGCCAAGACAGGGAAACAACCCAAATGTCCATCGACAGGTGATTGGCTTAGGAAGATGTGGTATATATATATATACACAATGGAATACTACTCAGCCTTAAAAAAGAATAAAATAATGTCATTTTGCAGCAACAGGATGGAATTAGAGACCCTCATACTGAGTGAAGTAAGTCAGAAGGAGAAAGACAAATACCATATGATACCACTTATATTGGAATCTAATATACTGCACAAATGAACCTTTCTACAGAAAAGAAAATCATGAACTTGGAGAACAGACTTGTGGTTGCTAAGAGGGTGTGGGAGGGAGTGGGATGGTATGGGGGTCTGGGGTTAATAGTTGTAGACTATTGCCTTTGGGATGGAAAAGCAAGGAGATCCTGCTGTATAGAACCAGGAACTATGTCTAATGACTTGTAATGAATCTATATATTTATGCATAATCAGGTCACTATGCTGTACAGTTGACAAATTGACAGAAAATCGTAAACCAGGTATAATGGGAAAAAAATAAAACCAAACAAAAAAAAAAAGAAAAGTAAAAAACCACATGATTATCTCAATAGATGTAGAAAAAGCATTTGACAAAATCCAACATCCATTCATGAGAAAAGCTCTTACCAAAGTGGGTATACAAGGAATATACCTTAACATAATAATAGCCATTTATGACAAACCCACAGCCCATATAATACTCAATGTAGAAAAGCTGAAAGTCTTCCCACTAAAATCTGGAACAAGACAAGGATGCACACTCTCATCACTGTTATTCAACATATCATTCGAAGTCCTAGACACAGCAATCTGACAAGTAAACAAAAGGTGTCAAATTGGAAGAAAAGAGGTAATATTGTCACTCTGTGCAAATGACATGATACTATATATATATAGAAAACCCTAAGGACTCCAGATAAAAAGACTCAAACTGATGAATTCAGCAAGGTAGCAGGGTACAAGATTAACATTCAGAAATCGGTTGCATTTCTGTATACTAAAAATTAAACGTTAGAAAAGGAATATAAAAATACAATACCTTTTAAAATTGCACCGCTCAAAATTAAATACCTAGGAATAAACCTGACCAAGATGGTGAAAGACATATGCTGAGAATTATAAAACATTAATCAAGGAAATTAAAGAGGATTCAAAGAAATGGAAAGATATTCCATGCTCCTGGATTGGAAGAATTAATATCATTAAAATAGCCATACTACCCAAAGCAATCTACAGATTCAGCGCAATCCCTATCAAATTACCCATGACCTTTTTCATAGAACTAGATCAAAAAAATTCAAAAATTTATATGGAACCAGGTTTGCCATTGCAACCCTGAGGAACGAAAAACAAGCAGGAGGCATAACTCTCCCAGACTTCAGACAATATTACCAATCTACAGTCATCAAGACAGTGTGGTACTGGTACAAAAACAGACATACAGATCAATGCAACATCTGCACGGTTACACCACAGCCACAGTAACAATGGATTTGAGTTGCATCTGTGACCTACACTGCAACTTGTGGCAATGCCAGATCCTTAACTCACTGATCGAGGCAAGCGACTCACTGGAGACAGTGTTGTGTTCTTTACCTGCTGAACCACTATGGGAACTCCCAAGTCTCTTTCATTTTTGAACATAAGGCTTTGAGAAAGGATTTTCCAAAGTTTAAAAAACATCTCTTTGAACATGGCAAGATAAAGAACCAAATGCTAAGATTTTTTTCATCTAATCTACTTCACCTTAGGATTTTACATCATTCTTGGAGAACTAAGTTTTATGAAGTAAATTTCCTGATATAAGGGTATCAGATCTCTCCTTAACTTTATGAATGTATTAATTCTTCAAGAATTTATTTTTTATAATGCTTTTAATAAATCATTTTAGGAGAAGAACACCTTGATCTCAAATGTCTGGTTAACACAAGCTTGTCATAATGGAGCAAATGCTTAGACTTTTCTGACTTCCAAAGCTGCTTCAGCCCAGAACCCATGATGATATGTGTGTATAGGGTCCCTCCAGAGCCTACACCCGAACATTCACTTCCTGTTTCCTCTGATGCCTCTCCCAGTCCACAGCATCGCACCTTTCACCTGGGCCACCTCATTAACTCCTAACTTGCTTCTCAATGCCACCATCCAATTTCCTAGCTATCTGAGCCAACTATCTCTCCTCTTCATCAACCACATCAGGCTGTTCACTTCTAGAAGGCCTCTGATGGCTTTCTGCAGCACCACCACAATAAAAGTCAGTCTCTTACCATGACTGCAAGGACCCAGATGGTATTGGGTCTACTTCGCCTACTTCAACAGCCCTCATCTGCTTTATCAGATTCATCTCATGACCATCTTTCTTGGATTGCAGTCAGTCTTCTCTGCCAGGCTGTCTTGATCTTCACACATCTCTGCCTGCCAGCCTTGCCACCCTGCCCCTTCACAAGCCTCAAATTATTTTAGATGTCAATATAAAGTTGCCTCTTCAGAAAAGCCCCCTCTGACTACACTTTCTGAATGAAACTCTTCTGCTTTTTATTCTGCAAAAATGGCTCACTGTTTATTTTCCTCATAATACTAATTTCAACCTATAATTTTAATATATGCATGTTTACCTTTTTATTGTCTGTGTCTCTTACTAGAGGGTAAGATTTACATGGTAGGAAAATTTCCCAGCATATAGTAGGCATAAATAGGTGTTGAGAGAATTAATAAATTCATGAATTTCAGTGCCTCTTATGTATTTTTTTTCTTTTTTTTGGCCACCCTGAGATAAATGGAGCTCCCAGGCCAGGGATCAGATCCAAGCTGCAGCTGTGACCTACGCTGAAGCTGTGGCAGTGTCAGATCCCTTAACCCACTGTGCCAGGCCAGGGTTTGAATCTGAGTTCTGGTGCTCCAGAGACGTAGCCAATCCTGTTGTGCCACAATGAGAACTCTGCCTATTATGTCTTAATGCATATTAATGACTTCTTTCATGAATGTAGATCACATTCCCTACACAGTCTCAGGTTCCACTCTCACCACTGTTCTATTGTTTGTCAACTGGCTTGCCAAAGCTTTGCTACAGGAAGCTTTGCTTCCTCAGACCAGGAAGAGGATTTCTTTACGGATCATTTTTCTAGAAACTGATGCCCGAGTTAAAGGGGTAAAAGGTTGGCCAAAATCATTTAATGCTCCAATGCAACAATGCTAAATAGCAGTCTGAGAGACCGTTTAACTTACATATCAAACAAATACCTCTCTCCTTAGCTCAGGTTTATTCTCATTTGTTTTGAAAGTGGTTGTCCCTTGTACACCAATAGCATATTTCAATCTGAACATAACAAGCTACTGGAATACAAATTAGGGCAACAGGAATGTTAATAGTGTATGAGGTCCTCTTCGGTTTAATGCATAAACTTCTAAGGCCCAGAATTTCCTCCAACCATAGACATCAGCTGGCCTGAACCAGACTTGACTGCCACATGCTTGTGCAGTTGGAAGAGTAGCCAACCTTTCTCTTAGTCCATCAAAGTAGAGTCAACCAGCAAACTAAGTTACAGTGCTTTAATACAACTCTGACTAATGTCATAATTGATTTATGAAATTAAAATACTTAAGCTGACTAAAAATGAAATCATGATGGCCACACTGCACACTACAGAGCTTGAGGCCCAGGTGCCAGAGCCAGATTTCTTTTTTTGTCTTCTTATAGCCACATCTGTGACATATGGAAGTTCTCAGGCTAGGGGTTGAATTGGAGCTGTAGCTGCCAGCCTACAGCCACAGCCCCAGAAACAAAGGATCTGAGCCATGTCTGTGACCTACACCACAGCTCACAGCAATGCCAGATCTTAACCCACTGAACAAGTTCAGGGATCAAACCTGGGTCCTTATGGATACGACTTGGGTTCATTACTGCTGAGCCACAATGGGAACTCCGACAAGGCAATATTTTTAAAAAATTATTTTTCATATGTTTTGTGTTGCTTGGTAATAAGCAACACAAAACAAGCATTTAGAGAGGGATTTTTATTAAAAATTGTACTTGTCTAAGGGATTAATCTTCAAAATTTACAAACACCTCCTACAGCTCAATACCAAAAAAACAAACAACCCCATCAAAAAATGGGCAGAGGATCTAGGCAGGCAATTCTCCAAAGAAGACATGCAGATGGCAAATAAACACATGAAAAGATGTTCAACATTGCTCCTCATTAGAGAAATGCAAGTCAAAACCACTATGAGTACCACCTTACACCGGCCAGAATGGCCATCATCAAAAAGTCTACAAACAGTAAGTGCTGGAGAGGGTGTGGAGAAAAAGGATCCCTATTACACTGCTGGTGGGAATGCAAATTGGTACAACCACTGTGGAAAACACTATGGAGATTCCTCAGAAAACTAAAAATAGAATTAACATTTGACCCAGCAATCCCACTCCTGGGCATCTATCCAGGGGAAACCATGACTCGAAAAGACACATGTACTCCAGTGTTCATTGCAGCACTCTATGCAATAGCCAGGTCAACCTAAATGCCCATCAACAAAGGAGTAGATAGGGAAGATACAGTACATACACACAATGAAATACTACTCAGCCATTAAAAGGAACGAATTACCAACATTTATAGCAACATGGATGGACCTAGAAATTATAATGCTAAGTGAAACCAGTCAGACAATTAGACAGCAACATCCAATGCTACTGCTTACATGTGGAAACTAAAAAGACACAATGAACTTCTATGCAGAACAGTCATTGACTCACAGACTTTGGAAAACCTTTGGTTTTTCAAACAAAACAATCTGGGGGGTGGGGGATGCACTGAGGGTTTGGGACGCAAATGCTATCAAATTGACTTGTGATGATTTTTGTACACCTATAATTGTAATAAAATTCATTAAGAAAAAAAAAGAAGTGCAGTTGTGCACGGAAAAAAATCAATAGGAAAAGCATTTTTCATGGAAAAAAAATTGTACTTATCTAGTTCCAAGTATATGAAAAAAACCTTTCTGACTCAGGATAAAACCAATGGATCAGTTGTGTAAAACATCAAAACAGGAGTAGAGCATAACATAAATGAGGACAGGTCACATTAACATTTTCAAACAAAAGTTCATCCTTGGACTCAGAATCAAGAAGTACACTAATTGGTTCAGTATTGGGGCTTGGATACCAGTGTCCTTGATGCTTTCTTTTCATTCTCTCTCCAGACCCAGCTGTTTGGAGATGCGGCTGTGAGAGAGCCAGCTTTCTCCCTGACTTAGTAACAACACACCTCTGTGATCTCATAATCAAGTGACACAGACTCTATTTTACATACCTAAGAGGAGAAATTTCCCTTCATTCCTGAAAAGATGTACTTTATGAAATGAGAAATGGCCTGACAAAATTCTTGAAAGATCTTTTTAAAAAATATCGATCATCTGTTTCTTGGTGACATCTGGGAGACATTTTGATATGAATGGTAGAATTTTGAAATATCCCATAAATTGAGCAAAACCAAAGCCAAACTGATTCATCTTACCTTAGTCTTCATGCTCGGTCTTTTGAGGTGAGGTGGTTTGTCATCTCAGCAGGGTTCACTCACTCCTTTTCTTTTTTTGCTTTTTAGGGCCACACTAGTGGCATATGGAGGTTCCCAGGCTAGGGGTCTAATGGGAGCTACAGCTGCCGGCCTACACCACAGCCACGGCAACACAGGATCCGAGCCGTGTCTGCAACCTACACCCCAGCTCATGACAGCAATGGATCTTTAACCCATTGAGCAAGGCCAGGGATAGAACCAACATCCTCACAGATGCTAGTCAGGCTCGTTAACTGCTGAACCACGATGGGAACTCCACCCTCACTCCTTTTCTTACCTGGTCTGCTTTTGTGTGGTTTCCTCATCACAGAAGTTGTTTTTATCACACAAGAGGTGGTTTACCTGGCAAACCATCACCCCACCTATTCTTTTATAGTGTCACTGGCTCTTCTTTCTGAAACTCCAGATCCTGCCAAATCTCAGCACCCTCTTAGACCAGATACCCCAGGGTGAGGACCTAATTTTTCATCAGGCTACAAAAGTTGGCAACCCCTAATTTGTCATACCTGATACAACACCAGTTTAAAAATGCCACTGTGTAAATGGAAAAAAAAAAACCTACCTCTCTTGTAGAATAAGTTTGTTCTCTTTCTTCCAAAAGTCTTTAAAGTCAGAGCTGAATTCATGCCAGATACTGAAGAAAACATTTGGGGAAACCTCCTTCTCTCCAATTTTTGGTCTCATGAAGAAATACGCTGTGGTCTCCAAAAAGCTGTCAAAGCACACACACACAGACAGACACACAAACAAGCATAAAAGCTATGATTACTTTCCAATATGTGATATTCTTTCTCCATTCAAATGCTGATTTTATTCATGCTGTTATTACCAGGACTCAAGACAATAATAACACCTCTCTTACAGTTTCATGTTAGAGTTTTTGGACATAGATATTAGCAGCTGACAAGAGCCTTCCATTTTCAGAATTAATCAATATGTGTCTGACACATTTCAGAAATGAACTTTTAATCAAGTTGGGACATATGGGAGGTGGTGACACTAGACTTTCTTTCTAGACTCTAAACAAATTAAATATGAGCACTTTGCCCCAAACTAATACGTACTATATATGTATATCATATTGCTTCTATACTATTTGGCTTCTTATTGTGCTGGTGGGAAAAATAAAGCAACAGTCCAGGGAGATGCTAACAAAGGCTCCCACTGGAGACCATGGCAATGCCACTGAGTGGGTACCAGTGGGGTAGCCAGCACTGTGCCAGAGGGCTGACAGGGCCAGTCTCCAGAGGTGGCATTAGAGGCTGCTTTTGTTACAACTACACAAACTCAAAAATTTCAAAAGGGTTATTTGACAAGGAATATACATCTAGTAAACGGTAGATTCATGACTTAACAAAAGCCCTCCCGTGGACAACACCCTGAAAAGGACTGAGGTCAATAAAGCCTGAGCAGCTTGTCAGAGTGTGGCCAGAGTTGCTACAAAAAAAGGTGTAGCAAATACCTCTTTTTTTTTTTTCCCACTTTGGCCAAGACCCAGCAATATTTCTTTCTCTTTCTCTCTTTTTTTTTTTCACTTTTTAGGGCCGTACCCACAGCATATGGAGGTTCACAGGCCGTGGGTCGAATTGGAGCTGTAGCTGCCAGCCTGAGCCACAGCCACAGCCACAACAACACTGGATCTGAGCCGCATCTGCAACCTACACCGCAGCTCAAAATAACACTGGATCCTTAACCCGCTGAGCAAGACAGGGACTGAACCTGAGTCCTCATGGATGCTACTCAGATTCATTAACCACTGAGCCACAACGGGAACTCCACCCAGCACTATTTCTGCTACACCAGCTAAAGTTGGACTTAGAACCCTGAAGTAAATTTCAAACGCAACCAGATCTTGCCATATTGTTTGATTAAAAATATGTGTACACACATACATATATATGTGCATGTATTCAGTTTGTCGCATAGCTGATTTCAAATCCCTGCTATGAAAAAAACAATATGAAAAATATCTCCTTGAGATGATCATTTAAAAAATGAGATGTGTAGGGTAAATTTGCTGAGAAGACACTGAGCATCACACACAAAATCAAAAATTCACTCCTAACTATGGGTTACCAATGTGGGGCTACTCTGTTCTGTTTTTTAAATGTGCCTTATGGCTCTCTCTGAGCAGCAAGATTCCTAGGGATACCAGCTTTTAGATTCTGAAGGGAGATGACAGCACTGATTTGATCAAGTGTGTTATTCTCAGGAATTTATATATTTCTCTCTAGTTGGCCTGGTAGGAAAAATGACACAGTGGAGTCAAGCAATCCTGAGGAGTCAGGCTGTTAAATAGATATGGCTGCCACAAGCTGTGGTCATGACATTAGAGTGTGTCCGCAGGATGTGTTCATGGTTTGAGGACCGCAGGAGGGGAAATAGCAGAAAGTGGAAATAGTCCTATTTCATTAAAGCTGACAAAGGTACACAATACTTTCCCCCTCCTGGGAAAACCAGTCATCTTCCTTATATGCCTAAGATTATTTATGAGCTGCTAGTCTGAAATTAGGTCTTAAAACCTTTGACTATCCATTTATTCCTTTTCATCATTTCTCTGGTATTTATGCTTCACAAAATTATTACAGATCAAGCCAGGGTATTTGGGCAGACATATCCAAGTTGTAATAGCCAGTCATCCACCCAGCCATCTTACAACATTTTAAAAGTTCTATCATGAAGTATAAAGGAAAAAAGATAAGATTTAGAATGATAAGACATAAGATATTGCAGCCTAGTTATATGAGCAAACCATTTAACATCATTTTGACTCAGCTTTTTCATTTGTAAAACAGAGATTATTGTAAACAATAGTTTTGAAGTCCCATAAAAAATGGATTCCCAAAGTATTTGTTGAGTGTTTTAACACTATTTTATATTGCATATTATTTTATATCACAAATACTGAATATTAAAGAAATATGTATTTCCTGATTTTTTTCTCTAAATTGTATCTGATTTAATTGGGCCTGATTTATTAATATACACACATGTGATCATGTACCCTATGGATATTTTTGAGTTAGTGGCATGCACAGAGGCTTTTGATACTAGTGACAATTATTCTAACAGTTGGACATTTTCCTCTTGGCTTTGTCATAACCTGTGTACAGACCTTTAAGCAGGTAACAATTTCTGAGCTCCAGTTTCTTCATCTGTAAAGTGCTATGCCTTTACAGCACTATGCCTGCTTTTCAAGGTTGTTATGAGGATTAAATGAAAAGTACCTTGCAAGACATAAGCTAAATTTACATGTTAATGTTATGACACTTAAGCATCTTTCACAAAAAATGCTTTGTGTGAAACTTTCTAAGTTTTTTAGACAAATTAGTACCCTACAATTGACTTAAAGTGTGAAACCAATTAATAGGATGCTTCTCCATGAAGAGAACCTATGTCCACAGTCATTTCTGTGGAAGTGGCTGCAGTGATGGAACAAGTGTCACCTAGGAGTATGACCCAGAGAGTGAAGGGTTAACTGAGGACCATAAGTGCTGTTCCAACTGCATTTAATCACCCAACTCCCAGAATAATGTGTGAGTGGTTTTCAGAAATGACCAAGCAAATAATGGGGCTGTAATTCTACAAGTTATCAAAGTACCTTGGGTTTCAGAGACATTTGCAGTTATACAATCCTGTTTACCACTAGGTGGCATTCAGCTAATTCAAACTTTTATGACATGAAAGGATATCCACTTAGGGGGTGGTGATAGGGTTAGGTTCCATCTTTTCCAAATTATCCCCTTTATCTAAATCTGAAACCAGGAGGGTCCCATCCACCATATAGCAATACAGGACAGATATCCTATCTGGAACTTTTCTCTCCACATAGACTGTTCTATGAGACTTTCAATATAACCCTGGCATATGAAGGGTTGATGGTAAAAAGAACTGCAGTTATAACACTAAGAAAATGCACCAATCACACAATAAGAGACACTGCAGAGGACACCCAAAAAAATCAATAACCCTCTGTTCTAAACTGATTTTTTTTTTTTTTTTTTTTTGCTTTTTAGGGCTGTACTCGCGGCATATGGAATTTCCCAGAGCTGCAACTAACTGCTGGACTACATCACAGCTCATGGCAACACTGGATCCTTAACCCACTGAGTGAGGCCAGGGATTGAACCTGCATCCTCATGGATACTAGTTAGATTCGTTTCCGCTATACCACGATGGGAACTCCTGTTAATCCTTTACTTCTAATTTGTTCTTCCTTCTCCCTTCTGGTAACCATAAGTTTGTTTTCTATGTCTTTGAGTTTGTTTCTGTGTTGTATATAGATTCATTTGTATTATTTTTTAGATTCTACATATAAGAGATATATTTGTCGTCATCTGACTTTGATTAGTATGATACTAAGTTCATCCATGTTGTTGCAAGTGGCAATATTTCTTTTTTGTGGCTGCATATTACACTATGTATACATATATATACACATATGTACACACACATACACACACACATACACTATATACACATCATATAGTCCCCCTTTTTTTTTTAAGGCCCACACCTGTGGCATATGGAGGTTTCCAGGCTAGGGGTCTAATGGGAGTTATAGCTGCTGGGCCTATGCTACAGCCACAGCAACACCAAATCCAAGCTGCGTCTGTGAGCTACAACACAGCTCATTGCAATGCCAGATCCTTAACCCACTGAGCAAGGCTGGGGATCGAACAAGCAACCTCATGGTTCCTAGTTGGATTCATCTCTGCTTGCCACAATGGAAAATCCCACATCACATATCCTTAAGCCAATTATATGTTGTTGAGCACTTGGGTAGTTTCCATGTCTTGGCTATTATAAATAGTGCTGCCATAAACACTGGTACCTATATTTTTTTCAAATTTGAGTTTTTGTCTTTTCTAGATACATACCCAGATGCGGGATTGCTGGATCATATGGTAGCTCTATTTTTAGTTTTTTAAGAACCTCCATAATGTTTTCCATAGTGCTTTACATTTTCAACAACATTGAGGGTTCCCTTTTCTCCATACCCTCTCCAGCATTTATTGTTTATAAACTTTTTGATGATAGCCATTCTGACTGGTGCGAAGTAACACCTCACTGTGCTTTAGATTTGCATTTCTCTAATAATTAGTGATATTGAGCCTCTTTTCACGTGCCTGTTGGCCATCTGTATGTCTTCTTTAGCGAAATGGCTATTTAGGTCTTCTGGCCATTTACTGATTCGGTTGTTTTTTGTTAGATAACTTGATAGAGATTATATTAAATCCATAGATTTCCTTGGGTGGTATAGCCATTTTAACAATATTATTTCTTCTAATCCAAGCAAATGGGATATCTTCCCATTTCTTTGAATCATATTCAATTTCCCTTATCAATATTTTATGGTTTTTAGAGTATAGGTCTTTCACCTCCTTGGTTACCCAAGTTTATTCCTAGGTATTCTATTTATTTTGCCACAATTTTATATGGGATTTTTAAAACTTTCTCTTTCTGATGTTTCAATGTTAATACAAATAAATACAACAGATTTCTGTATATTAATATTCTATCCTGTTACTTTGCTGAATTCATTTACTAGTTCTAATAGTTCCTGAGTGGAAACTTTAGGATTCTCTATAGAGTACCATGTTATCTCCCAACAGTGACAGTTTTGCCTTTCCCCTTTCAATTTGGAAAGTTTTCATTTATTTTTCTTGTCTGATAGCTATGGCTAATACATCCAATACTATGTTGAATAGAAGCTGTGACAGTGAGCATTCTTGCATTGTTTCTGAATTTAGCAGGATGGTTTTCATCTTTTCTCCACTGAGTATTATGTTGGTTGTGGGTCTATTGTAAATGGCTTTTATTATGGTGAGACTTGTTCCCTCTATATTCACTTTGGTGAGAGTTTTTATCTTGAAAGGATATGAATTTTGTCAAACACTTTTTCAGCACCCATTGAGATGAGCATGTGGGTGCTTTTTTTTTTGTTGCACCTGAGGCATATGGAAGTTCCCAGGCTAGAATTGGAGCTGTAACTGCTGGCCTACACCACAGCCACAGCAATGCGGGATCTGAGCCGTGTCTGCCATCTACACCACAGTTCACAGCAACACTGGATCCTTAATCCACTGAGTGAGGCCAGGGATCGAACCCACATCCTCATGGATACTAGTCAGATTTGTTTCTGCTGTGCCATGACAGGAACTCCCCATCTGTGGTTTTTGTCTTTCCTTTGTTAATATGATATATCACATCAATGGATTTACATATGTTGAACCATCTTTGTGACCCTAGAATAATCCAATTCGATCATGGTATCTGATCCTTTTCATGTATTGTTGGATTTGTTTTGTTAATATTTTGTTGAGAATTTTTGAATTTATATTCATCAAAGATATTGGCCCATAATTTTCTTTTCTTTTTGTAGTGTCTTTGGTTTTGTTATAAGGATCAGGGTAACCTCAAAGAATGAATATGCAAGTGTTCCCTCCTCTTTGATTTTTTTGGAATAGTTTAAGAAGTATTAGTCCTTTTTTATATGTTTGGTAGAATTCCCCATTGATGCCATCTGGCCCTGGATTTTTATTTGCAGGGAGTTTTTTAAAATTACAGATTCTATTTTACTTCTAGTGATTGTTCAGATTACCTCTTTCTTCTTGATTCATTTATGACAGTCTATTTCTAGAAACTCACCCATTTCTTTTATATTGTCCATTTGTTGGCATACAAGTTACGTTCATAGAATTCTCTTATGATTTCTTAAATCTCTGATGTTTGTAATTTCTCCCCTTTCATTCGTTATTTTGTTTATCTGAGTTCTCTCTCTTTCCTTTTCAGTGAACCTAGCTAGAGGCTTGTTGATTTTGTTTATCTTTTTTTTTTTGCTTTTTTTTAAACACCCAGTGAGTTGGAGACAAGATGGTGGAGTAGAGGACTTGAACTCACCTCCTCTCATGAAAACACCAAAATCACAACTAACTGCTGAACAACCATCGACAGAAAGACTAGAACCGACTAAAAAGACATTTGATATCCAAAGGCAGAGAAGTAGTCACAATGAAATGGTAGGAGGGGTGCAACTGTGATACAGTCAAATCCCATACCTGCAGGGCAGGTGAGCCACAAACTGGAAAATAATTATATTGCAGAGGTTCCCCCATAGAAGCAAAAATTCTTTTTTTTTTTTTTTTTTTTTTTTGCTTTATAGGGCTGCACCAGTGGCATATGGAATTTCCCAGGCTAGGGGTTGAATTGGAGCTACAGCTTCCGGAATATTCCATAGCCACAGCAATGGGAGATCCAAGCTGTGTCTGTGACCTACACCACAGCTCACAGCAATGACGGATCACCACTAAGCAAGGCTGATTGAACCTACATCTTCATGGATACTAGTCGGATTCGTTTCCACTGTGCCACAATGGGAACTTCCAGAGTGAGAGTTCTGAACCCCACGTCAGGCTATCCATCCTCAGGGGCTGGAATTGGAAGGAGGAGACCCCAGAGTTTTGGCTTTGAAGGCCAGTGGGGCTTGACTGCAGGAACTCCACGTGTCTAGAGGAAACAGAGACTCTACTCTTGGAGGGTGTACACAAGGTCTCATGTGCACCAGGACCCAGGGCAAAAGCAGTGATTTCATAGGAGCCTGGGCCATACCTACCTGCTGGTCTTGGAGGGTCTCTTTTGGAAGAGGGAGTAGCTGCGGCTCACTGTGAGGACAAGGACACTGGTGGTTGAGGTATCAGGGAGTACTTATTGGCATGCGCTCTCTAGGAGGCTGCATTTGACAACAAGACCCGGCCCTGCCCAACAGACTATAGGCTACAGTGCTACAGTGCAGGGAAGCCTCAGGCCAAACAACCAACGGGGCGGGAACACAGTCCCACCCATCATCAGACAGGGTGACAAAAGTGTTCCTGAGCCCACAGCCACTTCTAAACACACTTTGTGACATAGCCCTGCCCACCAGAGGGCCAAGACCTATGTCTACCCACAAGTGGGCAGGGACCTGTCCCTCCCCTACTAGGCCAAGTTCACCCACCTGGGGGCAGACACCAGAAGCAAGAGGAACTACAATCCTGCAGCTTGCAGAATAGTGACCACAAACACAGAAAGTCAGACAAAATGAGATGGCAAAGGAACATGTTCCAGATGAAGGAGCAAGATAAAACCCCGCAAAAACAACTAAATGTAGTGGAGATAGGCAATCTACCTGAAAAATAATTCAGAGTAACATTAGTAAAAACGACCCAAGATCTCAGAAAAAGAATGGAGGCACAGACCAAGAAGACATAGGAAACATTTAACAAGGAGTTAGAAGATATAAAGAACAGAGTCGAAGAACACAATAACTGAAAGGAAGAATATACTAGAAAGGATCAATATCAGAATAAATGAGACAGAAGAATCGGTAAGTGAGGTAGAAAACAGAATGGTGGAAATCACTGCCATGGAACAAAATAAAGAAAAAAGAATGAAAAGAAAGAGGACAGTCTCAGAGACCTCTAGGACAACATTAAATGCACCAACATTCATGTTACAGGGATCCCAGAAGGAGAAGAGAGAAAGTGTCTGAGAAAATATTTGAAGAGATTATAGCCAACAACTTCCCAAACTTGGAAAAGGAAATGGTCTCCCAAGTTCAGAAGTGCAGAGAGTCCCATACGGGATAAACCCAAGGAGGAACATGTCAGGACACATATTAATCAAACTGACAAAAAATCAAAGACAAAGAGAAACTACTAAAAGCAGCAAATCGTACAAGGGAATCCCCATAAGGTTAGCAGCTGATTTTTCACTAGTAACTCTGCAGACCAGAAGAGAGTGGCGTGATATATTTGAAGTGATGAAAGGAGAAATCCTACAACCAATAATACTCTACCCAGTAAGGATCTTGTTCACATTTGATGGAGAAATAAAATGCTTTATAGACAAGCAAAATCTAAAATAATTCAGCACCACCAAACCAGCCTTACAACAAATACTAAAGGAACTTCTCTAGGCAGAAAAGAAAATGGCATAATGAGATGAAGAATATAAGATTCCATCCTAGAGAACTAAAGTAAAAAATAAAATTTAAGTCCAAAGGAAGCAGAAGAAAAGAAATAAAAATTAGAGCAAAAATAAATGAAATTGAGAAAAGGAAAAGAATACAGAAGGAAAGAATCAGAAAAACCAAAAGCTGATTTTTGGACAAGATCAATAAAATTGATTAAATTCTAGTCAGGCCAACTAACGAAGAGAAAAAACCCCACAAATTAGTAATAAAAACCATGAAAGAAGGGTTATCACTAATCCCATGGACATTTAAAGGAATGTTATGAATAATTCTTTGCCAACAATTATGATAACTTAGATAAAATGAGTCAATTCTTTGAAAGCCACCAACTACTAGATCTCTCACAGAAGAAATAGATGATCCAAAGACACCTGTATCTATGAATGGAATTAAGTCAATAATTAATAACCTTCCAAAAAAGAAACTACAAGGTCCAGGTGGCTTCCCTAGTGAATTCTACCAAATATTTATAG
Organism: Catagonus wagneri; assembly: GCA_004024745.2. NCBI lineage: Eukaryota > Metazoa > Chordata > Mammalia > Artiodactyla > Tayassuidae > Catagonus > Catagonus wagneri. The sequence goes on from PVHT020000052.1 coordinate 72,455, forward strand.
AAAAAAAGAATCTCTTCCAGAAAGTAGAAGCAGAAAAGTTTTCCTAACTCCTTCTATGAGGTCAGCAATTGTCTAATACCAAACAAGAAAAAAAAAAAAAACGTAAAGGCCAATATGTCTTTTCAGCAGAGATACAAATATTTCAACAAAGTATTAGCAGATAGAATTCAACATGAATAAAAGAGTTATACATCATGACCAAGTGTCGTTTATCCAAGTTATGCCATATGGGTTCAATATTCAAATAAAAAATGTAATCTAGGAGTTCCCATTGTATCCATGAGGATGCGGGTTTGATCCCTAGCCTGGCTCAGTGGGTTAAGGATCTGGTATTGCTGCAAGCTGTGGTGTAGGTCACAGACATGGCTTGGATCCTGCGTTGCTGTGGCTGTGTTGTAGCCGGCAGCTGCAGCTCTGATTTGACCCCTAGTCTGGGAACCTCCATTTACCACAGGGGCAGCCCTAAAAAGCCAAAAAAAAAAAAAAAAAAAAAAGTAATCTACTACATCAGCAAGCTATAGGAAAAAATATGATGATGACACTGATGCAGGAAAAACATTTGGCAAAATCTAACCACATGATAAAAAACTCTCGGCAGGAGCTCCCGTTGTGGGTCAACTCTCATCTCTCAACAAATTAGGAATAGAGAATTTTGATTTGATAAGGAACATCTACTAAAACCCCCTATAGTTAACAGTGTACTGAATGGTAAAAAACTGAATGCTTTCTTCCAAAGAATGGTAATAAGGCTTGGGTATCCTCTCTTCAATTTGTATTACACACCATGCTGGAAATTGTATCTAACACAATAAGACAAAAAAAAGTAAATAAAAGGTATACAGATCGGGAGGGAAGAAATAAAACTATCTATATTTGCAGATGAATGTGTCTATGTAGAAACACCAAATAATCTACAAAATAATTCCTGGAACCAATAAACAAATATAAGGAGGTTGAAGGACACAGGTCAATATACAAAATTCTCTTGCTTTCTTATATTTCAGCATTGAACAATTAAATTTTGAAATTAAAAAATATATAATTTATGATTGCATAAAAAACATGGAATTCGAAGGTATAACTCTTAACTATAGATAGAAGATCTATGAGAAAAACTACAAAACTTTGATAAAAAATCAAATAAGATATGAATAAATGGAGAGATATTTTATGAACATGGACAGGTGTAGTCAATATTGTGAAGACTCCAGTTCTTCCCACTAAAACTGATTCATGTAATCTCAATAAAAAAATCTTAACAATTTAGTTTGTGGATATTGATAAATTGATTCTAAAATTTATATGAAAGATGCAAAAGACCTGGGATAGCCATAACAAAACTGAAAAAGTAAAAGAAGGTTGAAGCCTTAACAACCCAATTTTAAGACTCGTTATAGAACTACCAGAATTGGGACAATTAGTATCAGAAAGGGCAGACAGTTATATCAATGAAATAGAGTGTTCAGAAGTAGGCTCATAACTATAGTTCACTGATGTTTGACAAAGGAACAAAAGCAGCTCAATGGAGAAATGACACTCTTTTCAACAAATGGTGCCAGAACAATTGGATGCTTATATGCAAAAAACAAACAAAAGGAACCTAAACACAGACATCACATCTTATAGGTGCACAGCCTTGCATGCACATAAACACACACGTACCCCTAAAACACTGATCAACAACTTGCGGTGAGAAAAGTTGAATAATTTGAAGGTGTTGTATTATTTGGGGAAGGTGCAAAGATATGAAATAAATACCTTAAATATTAATTTAGAGGTAATATAAATAAAAGAAATAAAATGTCTCATTTCTATGGCAGCCAGGAATATGTATCTTCAGATCTCCCAGGTTCCAATTTCAGAAAATGAAAATGACCTAGGGCCTTAGGGTGCTGTGCTCTGAAGTCAGTCACTTCACTTGCACAGAAGGCCAGGGTTGCTCCCAGATAATGCGTGAGCACAGCAGGGATACTGGTGCAGGTGCAATCCTGGGACACATAAGACTCTTCCAAACGGCGGCTTTGGCTCAAGAACTTCCTATCAGCTTTACCAAAAAGTTCTTGGAACTGCACTGCAGTTGAAGACTTTTGCTATCCAGGCTTCCTTCCTTCCCTCTCCTCTGCGGAGGTTGGAACGGCATCCAAGTCTAACAGCTGTCCCAGCTTCCTCTCGCTCCCTTCCTGTTTTTCCCAATAAATCCAGTCTTGCCACCTGCTTCTTGGAGAGCCTGAAATAACCTAAGTGCAGCCACAAGGAGTCTGAGAAAACAAGCAGTGAGCTGAGGCCTGGGACAAATTTACTCACCACCCCACAGTCCTGGCTGGTAGACGGGGCAGACTCTGGCACAGTGGAGGCAAGATCTGCTAAAGATACCACCTAAGGTGGCCTAAGAAAATGTTCCAGTGTGGGAATGTCCTTGTAGGTGTGATGATTCAGGCTATCAAAGATATGGTGAGAACACTGCCACATGGACAGTGGAGCTGGCTGACTACGGCCAAGTTGTTTTGACACCCTGCAGAGAGATAATGAGAGACCCCAGGAATTACCAGACAGTTAAAGACTACTACGGGCTCTTTGGTAGTTTGGAAAGAGGCAGTTGTCTCCTAGAGTGAAAGAACAGAAACATATGAACAACAAAAAGAGGCTTTAGTAGCCAGGTTAGAGCCCCAGAGCATTTAAAGGCACAGCCAAGCAGATCTGCTAAGCCTAAGTCAGAACCCTGGGTTAACAGATGCAAACTATTGCCTTTGGAATGGATAGGCAATGAGATCCTGCTGTATAGCACTGGAACTACATCTAGTCACTTATGATGGAGCATGATAATGTGAGAAAAAAGAATGTATATATGTATGTATGACTGGATCACCTCGCTGTACGATAGAAAATTGACAGAACACTGTAAACCAGCTATAATGGAAAAAATAAAAATCACTAAAAAGAAAAAAAAAGTGAGAACCCTGGCTGGGAAAACCTGGGATCCTGAAATAAGGGATGAAGATACCTGATAACCACCTCTATAGATCTCTGAAACTGTGAAGAGTTTGTAGAGGGGGCTACTCTTCTTTAGCGAGCACCCTAGCCAGGGAACTGCTAGGCTTGATGAAGGAAAAGAGATTATATACCTAAACTGCTGCCATAATTAGCTATCGTGTAGTGGCAGGAGTCAGGGGGTGGCTCTTATAGGCCTAGAATAAGTGACGGACAATGTAGAGAAAAGCAGCTGCCCTAGGAAATGGAAGAGGAAGGAATGAAGAGGCTTAGAGCACTGGGCATGCCTGCATATAATATGAGTGCAGAAAACTGAGCAAAGGAGTATTCCATGGGAGGTCTCAGTGGGCCCACCACTCACCAAGGCAGTCAAGAAAGCACTGGCAACAGGGGCACTGCTATCACTCCGCAGTTCAGCTGCGGCTCTGCACTGTGGGCCAGGAAAGACAGTAGGAGGGGAGTCACAGCTGAGCTCATTAAACTCCATGGTGATAATGGAGCCCTGAAGTAACAGGGGCCTGTTGTGAAGTTTAGTGGCCAAAGGCCTAAGGACCATAGTTGTCACAGTGACTGACAAGGGGTCTGCCCCACAGGGAGTGTGGAGCTCATGATATCCTTAGAGGCAAACAAATAACCATAAAAATGCATCACTTAACAACCAAAGAAAAGGGCAAAAAGAAAGGAACAGGACAGGGCAGTTGTTCTAATAAAAGATCAAGATCCTTGCTCAGATCCTGGAATTGAGCCAATTTCAGATCCAGAACCCACTGACCAAAGGGATGGTTGGTCCCTGTGAAGAATGATCCTGAAACACTGTGGTGAGCATGTACTGTATGGATTCTCTCAGTCTTTCTTCAAAGGACAGTGCAGCCACTGCTTGGCTGACTACACTGGACAAAGGGAACTATCCAGACATGTGGAGAGCTATGGGACACAGGATCTGAGCAGACATCTATAGCTTCATCATGGCTACCAGCACTAGTGTGCACACACACCAGTGGGCAGGCATCAACCCCTAAAGTCCCTGGGCCCTGCCCACCAGCGCACCTGTAGCCTCAGCAGAAGGCAGAACCTGGCAGTGAAAGGGACCAGGAGCCAGCCATGCCTATGGGACCAGCCATAGTAGTCAAGTTTTCTACAACAGAAGGACCAATGCAGCCCTACCAGGGATACCCCTAGAGCATATAGCTCTGGTGTGCAGAGAGGAGTGTGCTGCTGGGACCTATAGGATGTCTCCTACAGAAGGCCACTTCTCCCAGGTTGGGAAATGCAACCAACCTACCAGATACATAAAAGTAAAAACAGCAAATTAGGCAAAATGAGGTGACAGAGGAACATTTCCCAAACGAAGGAACAAGATAAGCACCAGAAGAACAACATGAAGCGAAGACAGGCAACCTACCTGATAAGAGTTCAAGGTGATGTTCATAATGATCAAAGAACTTGAGAGAAGATTAGATGAACAGAGTGAGAAGATTGGATGAACAAAGAAACAGAGTTGAAGAATATAACTGAGTTCCAAAAAGCAGACAAGCAGTTAATGATTAGAGAAGCGAGAAAATGTGGTATTAGAGGGAAAACAAGAAAATTAATAGCATGAACAACAGTTCCGTCATAAATCAGAGTCACAGGACCCTCAGTTCCTCCTTGAGTTGTTTTGCAGGAACTAAATATCCCTTCCCAGCTGGAGGATGGTGACTATATGCTCACCACAAGCTCATAGACTCCAGACTGGTCGGAACTAGAAGACTGATGATTGAGATGCCAGAAACATCACGCTGTTACCTCATCACCAACCAGACAGAAGAATATCCACGACATGATTATGTACTCCATAACTCTGACCTTTAAACTCTTGCATGAAAGCCATGGGAGAGCTGAATTCCTTTGAGCATGAGCTACCCTCTCTTCTTGCTTGGCAACCTGCAGTAAGCACTGTAATTTCCTTCACCACAACCCAGAGTCAGTAGATTAAATTTGCTGTGCACTGGGTGAGCAGACTCAAGTTTGGTTTGGTAACAAAGTGAGCTAAAATTTCATCTACCACTATTGTAAATTCATAGATAATAGCTAAATTAATAAATAATGAACTAGCAGTACAAGGCTTGTTATTGAGAAATACAGCAGAAAATACAAGAGTAAAGAGCTAGGAGAAATGCAAGTGGGTGTAGGGAAGGGTGGGACAGGAGGCTGGTGCTTTTAAAAGCCTGCTGATACTAACATTTACAATACATTTACAACCTTAAGAGAAAAATTGATCGAAAGTGAAATGAACCAGATAAGCAACGTATGCCTGGAAAATATGAGGATAATGGTCAAGCTGAAAAAAACTTTCCTCCACGAACTTGACTATTACATATCCTTTGTAATTTGCTATTTAGAAGAACACCAACAATGAATCACTTAGAAGTAAGAAAAATAGGAACAAAACTGACATTCTGTGGCTATGATGCTTGCCAAGCTTCCTCTCATTTTAAACCCTATAAATATTTCCTATTATTTTCTTCTGGTTAAAGTTTCACTTTTAATGTTTATTTCCTTAACCCTTTTGCAATGTATTTGGTTAATGGTCTGAGGTAGAAATCTAGAAATCTAGACTTACTTCTGCCAGAACCTCATTATCCTAAGGTTGATTTCCTCCTTCTGAATTTTAAGACCTTGTTCACTATTTCAAAATGCCTTCATTTTGCTGTTGTCACTGACTGTCAATTGTTTAGATTCCTAGATTTAGCCAGAGATAAACTGCAAACAGAACACCTTAAAGGTAAAGTTTTTATTGTGAGCTGGCACCTAAATATGCCCTTTTTTTAGGATGAAATTAAGAAGTAATTTAAAAAATGCATCTTTTTATACGTATGTCTGTATGTTTTATGTTAGCTAACAGCAAACCTTTTCTTTTTTTTCTCTAATTTATTTACTATTATCCAGGAGAGAAAATATTCCATCCTTTGCTTGTTCTATAAATCTTATAATTAATATCATTAAATTTATTCTGCATCAACTGCTAAATACTATACTTGAAATAAGCTACCAAATTCTGGATTTTGATATTGTTTTCTTTTTTTTTTTTGATCAAAATAGTACTGGAGTGGGTAGGTATTTGTGGTTACTGATTTAAAAAAAATGTTTTAACATAAATTATTTAAATATATATCTCCTTATATTCCTTGAACTACATAATAGATTATGCAATAAGCCATTGTATTAAATCAATATAGTAATATTTAACAACTGCAAATTTAGCAAATCGATAAAGACATTCATCCCTATTTTAATCTCTTGCTACCATTTTCCTTATTATCTGGTCATTCCTATTGAAATGCTACAATGAAAGTTAATTTATGGAGTTTTTACAAATATTTATAAAGGTGAATAACTGTGTGTATACAAGTTATTAGAGAAGATAGGGATGAGATCTGCCCCCAACCCAGGGATTTATATGAGGAAATTAGATCTCATAATCCATTAAAATAGAATCTCACATTTTCCTATAGGTACTGTGTGAGGGAAACACTTTTATCCGCATGAAAATGTAAAATTTCCTATGCAAATATATACTCTAACCATGGCGGTTGCTTTTAACATGAGGTTAAAATTCTGAAAGCCTGTATCAGAACATGGCTTAGCCACTTAAAGAGCAGAGTTGATAAAACACATATGTCAAATAAAGCTGCGAGGTTTGAAATATTATCTTTATTTATCCTTATCTAACCAGGAACACTAAACAGAAAAAGGATAAGTTTCATGACTTTTGGGGGAAAAAAACAAGACCTATATTTTCAAATTCATAAGGAGAAAAATTAAAAGGTCCTTAAGACAGATTTAAAAAATATGTCTCAGCCATAAAAAAGAAGAAAATAATGCCATTTGCAGCAATATGGATGGAACTAGAGACTCATACTGAGTGAAGTAAGTCAGAAGGAGAAAGACAAATATCATATGATATCACTTATATCTGGAATCTAATATACTGCACAAGTGAACCTTTCCACAGAAAAGATATTCATGGACTTGGAGAACAGACTTGCGGTTGCCAAGGGGGAGGAGGAGGGAGTGGGATGGTTTGGGAGTCTGGGGTTAATAGTTGTAGACTATTGCCTTTGGGATGGAAAAGCAAGGAGATCCTGCTGTATAGCACCGGGAACTATGTCTAATCACTTGTAACAAATCTACATATGTATGCGTAACTGGGTCACTGAGCTGTACAGCTGAAAAACTGACAGAAAACTGCAAATAATGGAAAAAATAAAAATCATTACATAAAAAAATAAAAATAAATAAAAAATATGTATGTCAACCTATAAGGGCACTGTTGCTCCTAAGTCATCACTGAAACATCTGAAGGTCTTCACATGAAGAAAAAAGCAGCTAAGTTTTAAAGGGTAGACTTGGAAGTTCAAAGGTATTTTGATCTTTTTTCTTTTGGTTATATCAACACGATTCACAGCTTGAAATATCAGAAGCAATGATTTTCTAGTTATTTTTAATGGACCTATATTTTAAGTTCCTCAAATAAATGACTATAAAGTATCTGTATTACCATATGCTTTCAACTGTCACTGAATGCTTGATATGGAAATCAACTTTTAAAAAGTGAAGCTCAAGTTTCACGTCATATAAAAAGAACATGGAATATGATACTGTACTAGATATTCACTTATAACACTAGAATAAAATAAGAAAAATATACAGTTTAACTGCAGTGTCTTTCTCACAGCCTATTTCTAGTTTTCCCCTTTTTTCTATTTACTGGAATTATTTTCCAATCACTGTTGCCTCTCTCATCTCTTATTGCTCTCTTTCTGGTAGATTCTTGATGGTGAGTAATTCAAAGTCAAGAACAGTCTGGTCTACCTTCTTATACCATTTTTAGACCAATTTTGAAAACCATGTTGAATATTCTCATTTTCTAAACTGGATTTAAATATCTTTAAATCAAAGAATTTTGATCCATTCATGATTTTCCCCAAAAGTACGAATGATTTTATTGCTAAAACAATGTAAAGACTATAGAAAAAACCCAAAAGACTTTATGAATAACTTGTATAAGGAAGGATATATTTTCACAGCTTTAAAAATAGTCCCCAGTCACTCTGGGAACTGCTTTAGTGGATTAAATAATATACAATAAGGTTAGGAAACTTTCCAGAAGCAGCATGCAAAATTGACATCTATGCATGCTAATAGAGGGTTTTATGTGCCAAAAATATCATACTCTTTCAAAAATCAGTATAGGTGCAAATTTTCACAGCTCAGTATTACCAGAGGGATTAGAACACATTTTCATTGCAAACATGCTAATGTTTCTTCTTGGGCATTTCTGTGGCCAGAAGCAAGAGTATGATTGGTCTCACCCAAGTGTGCTGATACAGTCTGGGGAAGGAGGAGGCAGGAGAGGAGCTGGGCCTTTGAAAGAAATCGTTGTTTGAAAAAGGAAAAAAAACCCAAAAATACACTCTTTGGAAAAAATTGCTGTTTCTTGTATACCTACTGCGTGTTTAGCTACTGAGTTAAATACAATATTTATTTGATCACACTGACTTCCCACACAAATGAAGAGAACCAGTATTGTAAGGCTTAATCAGCCTGCTGTGGGTCTAGTAGTGTTGCTGTCTTCCTCCCTTGACACTTTCTGCAGATGTACAGTTTCAGTAGGGCCAGAATCTACGCACTTATTTCCCTCCTCCAACTCTTGGCTAAAGGTCTGAAAGGTAAATGCATCTGTAATTCCCTTCTTCTTTCCCTCTCTTCCTCCCTCCTCCCTTTCTTTTTTTCACTACACGCACAGCACATGGATGTTCCCGGACCAGGGATGGATCTGGTGGCTACACAGACCTTAACCTAACCACTGCTCTGGGCCACGGATTGAACCTGTGCTGCTGCAGAAACTTCACTGTTGTAGAGACTACGCTACATCCTTAACGCCTGCTGTTCTGACCAAGATACAGATTTTCTTTTCTTCCTTCCTCCCTTCCTTTCTCCCTCTCTCCCTCTTCTCTTCCTTTCTTTCCTTCCTTCCTTCCTTCTTTCCTTCCTTCCTTCCTTCCTTCCTTCCTTCCTCCCTCCCTCCCTTCCTTCCTTTCTACCTTTTTGTCTTTTTAGGGCTACAACTAAGGCATAAGGAGGTTCCCAGGTTAGGGGTTGAATCAGAGCTATAGCTGCGGGCTAAGCCACAGAAATACCAGATCCTAGCCACACCTACGACCAACACCATAGCTCATGGCAACGATGGATCCTTAACCCACTGAATGAGGTCAGGGATCGAACCAGTGTCCTCGTGGATACTAGTCAGATTCGTTTCCAAAGAGCCATGATGAAAACTCCCAGATTTTCCTGAATGAATGAGTGATTCTCCACTTGCTGGATACACTTAGAACATTTTTTAGAAATGTTAAATGACTGCTTTATAATTTTCTCCAGTTATATGGTTGTTAGTTGAGCAGAGAGTTCATTCTGGAAATCAGTCTCCCAAGCTTAGGTATTTCAATAAATGCAAGTGAAGAAGATTTTGGTAAGCCTGTATGAGGCAGGTATCCTACCTATATACTTAACTCATAAAGTTTAATTATCTTGAGCTGATCTCTACCCACTTGCCATGTAGGTATTGTTTATATAACAGATAAGGTCATGGGTTCAATAGTCATGAAAAATCCTTGGAGCCACAGTGCCAGCAGTTTGGAGCAGGTGCAGATACAGAGATCTGACACCAGAATCTATGCTGTAAGAATGGTGCCAGGCACCCAATCTCAGATTCAGTGGAGACAGTGAGGAACACAAAATGAACAAGTAAACACAGGCCTGAGTTTGAAATCTGACTCTGGTTTCTGTTTCTCCCACCCAATATTTTGTAATCTCCAGTTATGATAATAATGTGAAAATAAGACAGCAACTAACATCCACTGATTACTTACTATAAGTACTAAGCATCTGGCAAACATTATTTTACTTAATTCTGAAGGGGAGGAGATTTTCCACCCCCAATGTCTCTTTGGCAAGTGGGTTATTTAAAACTGAAAACAATCAAAGACCAAAAGACTCTGGAAGAAACTCTGACTTAAGCCCTAACTGCCTAAATAATTTAGGTGGAAGAATTGCTCCCAGAATAGAGCTTTGGCCAGAGATGTCTGTGAGAATGTGGGTTGGGTGGTGAAGGCACTCAACGCAGGGCCTACATATCAGTCTACTCTGCCTCCATCGTCTCCGTAGACCCAGCAAACACTGGGGTACCAAACATTTGCTTTTCTATCTTCATGGGAGCTGCCTTCTATCCTGTTGAAGTTCCACACTCCTGCCTCCAATCCCCAACATCCTCTGTTGTCTTTAGCGGAAGGTGGCATTTAAGGTGAGTTACTAAGTTTTCCTGGATCCCCCCAGGTGTACATGTTATAAAACTTCTGTGTGATTTTCTCCTGTTCATCTGTCTCAAGTCAATTTAATTCTTATTAGACCAGCCAGTAAAACCTGGCAGGGTAGAGGAAAAAGTCTTCCTCCCTGACAACTCTCCCTTACAAAGTAGGCATTGTCATCCTGGGGTTATGGTTTGGAACAACCGCACAGAGCTCATGAGAGGCCAGGGTCACACTGACTCCTGCATAGAATCACTATAGACTGTTGCCTAGGTCATGCAGCACAGCTACAGAAATGGTAGAGCGACATTTCTTTTAGGACTATTTCATAGGATCTATTATTCTTACTTTTATTTTTGAATTTCAGAGTTAATTGTTAAATTGTGAAAGATGGCTCTTTTACGAACAATTTTATCATTAGCCAGCATTTCTTTCATACAATGAACTGAACTGAACTTTGTTAGAATTAAAGCTCTTGACCTCAGTTTCCGCTTTCAAAGAAACTGGCCAGTTCTGTTTACCAGTTTGCCTAGGACAATACAACTATTGCATATCTGTTCACAGGATATACAGGATCTTGCCTGATAAAGTAATGGCAAAGAACTTCTTTTATCAGCATTTTTCCCTCAAGAGTAATCAGATTTCTTTAGCGACTGTGACAGTTAATTTGATGTGTCAACTTGGTTGGGCTATGATAACTGGTTTGGGGTCAAATAACAGTCCAGATGCTGTTGTAAAGGTATATTTTAAGATGTGATTAGCATTTAAATCAGTAGACTTTGAGAAAGGCAGATTATCTTTCGTAATAAGGATGGGCCTCATCCAATCTAGTTGAGACCCTTAATAAAAAAGACTTTCCCCAAGTAGGAAGGAATTCTGCTTCCAAAATGCTTTCAGACTCAAGACTGTAACAACAACAATACGTAGAATTTCCAGCCTGCCGCACGCCAGTTCCTTAAAATCAGTCTCTCTCTCTCTGTATATACGCATATATACGCACAGATTCCACCCCCACCCATACATACACACCCTCACCCTATAGGTTTTATTTTCTGAAGAATCCTGACTAATAGAGAAAGGAGAAGAGGAGAAAACTGATGCAGAGAAGCAGGGATATTTCTGAGATATTTTTCTGCACTCACACGTGACTGCAAACTTCCATCCTGGAAGTAAGGGTTATGCAAGGGGAACTCAGGGCTCCCACATGGACTCTGCTTTTTACATGGAAAAACAAGTTTCCTGTAACCAAACCCATCACCCTTTCTTCTTGAGAGGTTCCTGCTGTCTTCTTTCTCTTGTATTTCCATAGCCCCAAATCCTATTCTAAAGAGAAGGCGCTAAGCTATTCACAAGAATTTGATACTTTTAACAGATTTATATATCATCAAGTCATAAAAGTCAGAAATCCAGTGTGTCATTAAAGTACACTATTACATTAACTTATTTTTCTTTTATGCTTGAACATAAAATTGAGCTAATAACTGATTCCTTGAGATAAAGGACACTAAGCAATTTATAAGCTTACTCTGAGAACAAATTTTAAAAGTAATTTCTTACCATTTATGAGTCTCTGTCAATGAGTTCTCTTCTGCTTCTTGGTCAATTTTAGCTGAAAATGCAAGAAAAGAAAAACAGATGAGATAAACAATAAATGGCTATACCATCTCAAGAAAAAGAGCTCCAGGAGTTCCCGTCGTGGCGCAGCGGTTAACGAATCCGACTAGGAACCATGAGGTTGCGGGTTCGATCCCTGGCCTTGCTCAGTGGGTTAACGATCCGGCGTTGCCGTGAGCTGTGGTGTAGGTCGCAGACGCGGCTCGGATCCTGCGTTGCTGTGGCTCTGGCGTAGGCCGGCGGCTACAGCTCCGATTAGACCCC
>PVHT020000052.1:84766-103541 GCA_004024745.2 Catagonus wagneri
GAAAAAGAGCTCCAAAGATATGAAATGTATTACATTATTAACATTACTATTACTAACATTATTAACATAAATTATTAACTCTAATGTACTCCAGCCAGAAATTTATCTTCAGTCTATAAATGGATATGATTGAATAGGTTATATGAATTTTCATTAAGTTAATCTAATTTTTTTTTTTTTTTTTTTTTTTGCATTATAGCTGGTTTACAGATTTCTGTCAGGTTTTCCAACTGCACCATGTGGTGACCCGATTACAAGTACATATATGGATTTAAGTTAATCTAATTTTCTTAGTAATTTCTTTAACTCAATCACCTCAATCAAAGAAAACAAAACACCAGCTAGCTTGATGTTTACATCAAAAGTATTTGTCAAGGATTTAAATGTCAATAATGAGTTGAAAACAATTTTCTCCTGCAAAGGTACAAAAACAAAGTAAAGAACCCAAATAGAAATGGAATGTGGCCTTCTTCACTGGCACTCTCCGCACTGGATCACAGGTGAGCAGATCCAAAGGTTATTTTTAAGACGTAAGATAACTGCTAACACTCTCTACTGACTGACAAGTGCGGAGATGACAGTGCACCCACTTATTTGCTATTAGATTTGTATAAAAAAAAATTAAGAATGGTAGGTAGCCTGACAAAAACCCAAAGATCAAATTTGGGAAAGAGATTACATCACTATTTTAACTTTCTTTCTTTTTGTCTTTTTGTCTTTTTTTTTTTTTGTAATTTTAGGGCCCCACCCGCAGCATATGGAGGTTCCCGGGCTAGGGGTCTAATTGGAGCTGTGGCAGCCAGCCTATGCCACAGCCACAGCAACGCCAGGTCCAAGCCATGTCTGCGACCTACACCACAGCTCACGGCAATGCTGGATTCTTAACCCACCGAGCAAGACTAGGGATTGAACCCACAACCTCATGGTTCCTAGTCAGATTCATTTCCACTGCGCCATGACAGGAACTCCCTTTCTCCCTCCCTCTTCCTTTCTCTCTCTCTTTCTTTTTCTTTCTCTCTCTCTTTCTTTCTTTCTTTTCCTTCCTTCCTTTTCTTTTTCTCCCTTCCTTCTTTCCTTCCTTCCTTTCCTTTCCTCTCCTCCCCTCTCCCTCCTTCTTTCTTTTTTTCTTCCCTTCTCCCTTCCTTCCTTCCTCCCTCCTTCTCCCTCCCTCTCTCCCTCTTTCTCTCCCTTTCTTCCTTCCTTCCTCACTCTCTCTCTTTCTTTCTTTCTTGGCTGCACTTGCAGCATCTGGAAGTTCCTGGGCTACGAACTGAACCCACACCACAGCAATGACCTGAGCTACTGCACTGACAATGTTGGCTCCTTAACCCACTACACCCAAAGGGAACTCCCTAAAATTAATTTAAACTAACACAAAAATCCCCATCACATAAAATATGTATGGTAGTGACCGTCGTATTTTTTCACCAGTAAGCATTCTAGGAATTGATGTATTACTTTAACATATACACATGTATTTGACACCAAAGCTTCAGAACGCTCAAAACTTCACACACGTGAATATTTTTAGTCTATTCTATTAGGTCTCAAAATGTAGTTGGTACCCACTAAATTGATTTCATGCTTCACTAAATGATCTGTGACACATAGTTTGAAAATCACTGAGCTACTAAACAAAAAAAATCCATTAGACACCCCCCCCCCGGGGATAGTGGAAGGAGTTGTCTTTTCATAATTATTCCCCTTTGAGTCACATTTGTGGCCATTTGGAGAAATTAAAAGACAGAGTGGAGCAGGAAAATGATAATAAAAAATTGGAACTGCATGGTCACTGGGGAATTGTCAAAGTGCCTCTGTCACTGCTTAAGCAATCATTCAGCTGGGCTGGCTAGTGTTTTACAACCTTAAGACAGTGTTGTTCAAAGGTGTGCACAATTTAACAGGGATCTGTGGAGCTGGCAGCAGAGATTTTTTTCCCCCTTTCCCTTTTTGTTCTTCAGATTGTTTACATAAACCTACAGATCAATTATTAGCCATACTGAAAAACACAATGGCTGGTCCATGACTTCACTTTGAAAAGTCTCCAACATGAACATACTTTCTTACAACATCTGCTCTAGGTTGCTTAGCATGAAAATGGTTTGGTTCCAAAAGAAATTCTAGAACCACTTAAAGTTCATTTAAGGAAAAACAACAAAGCACCACAATGCATACCATTTTCGGGAAGGATATTCTTCCTGACTGTTTTAGAAGAATCAAATTATTTATGAAATTTAAAACACCCTAGGAATGAGATTCCAGAGGTCTGTGTTCTATTCTTGATTCTGCCACTGAAATTAGCTATGTAATCTCAGACAGATTCAAAATATTTAGCATAGTGCCCCCAATAGTTAATAGGGATTAAACAAACATTCTTTGAAAATATTGGATTTCAAGCTCTTGAAATGTCTAAAGTTACATAATACATAATAATGTTAAGCTGAATACATCAACTGCTATTTAATCATGTTTCAAAGTTATATGCAGATAAATAAAGCACTTACTTACTGCTTTTCAGAAAACATAGCCCCTAAATTGAAATGATGTGAGTTTCAACTTATTCATAGCATTCCTTGTAATGTGTACTAAAACCAGTCTTGCTTCACTGTATGAACAAATTCTGCTAAAAAGACACTTCAAGTGGTAGAAGACTGATTCTTTTTTTTTGGTGGTGGTGGTGGGGGTGCCCATAGCATGCAGAAGTTCCAGGGCCAGGGTTGGAACCCAAGCCACAGCAGTGTCAATGCCAAATCCTTAACCACTAGGCCATCAGGGAATTCCAGAAGACTGATTCTTACTAAAGGTATAAGACAAAAACAAACAAACAAACAAACAAAAACAAAGACCCTCTTCCCAAGCCTAATAGCCATATTATAACCATGAAATCAACTTGGAGTTAAACATGATTTATTATCCATTGTTTTTACATGATTTTGAAGTAAACAGGATTTGTGTACTCAACTGTAATTAGCTTTGATGGGCAATCCAATGAGAGATCAAAGAAAGCACATTACAGTACACATTGCAACTTGATGTAGTATCAACAATTTAGTGAACTGAACAGATTTTCCGCTGTATGGTAATCTTAGAAATAAAAAAAAAACCTTTCTGAAAATCTGGGGTGCAATTCAGTTTTCTGGGAACACTGAGATACCATTATTCCACAAGCTGCTTATATAAACACACTACCAACATGTTGTTATCATGATTCTTTTAAACATATTTATGATGTTAATTTAGTGACAAACGCAGGATTTGGTTTCTTTAGTTGGTGAGGATGAAATCTACCAAACTAAAATAAAATTTTATTAAGTTAGTAAAAATGAAGGTATCTTTCAGGAATGAAATAACTCTGCTGTTCATTTAGGGAGTATCCAAGCTAATCTCATGCAGTGACCAAAATCTTAAGCTAACTGTGTTTTTCAGTTTGAGTAGAAACTTTGACAGGCTGTGTGCCATATGTATTACATAAACAGATTTCCAAGTAAAAATTGAACATAACATAGAAATAAGATTATTTCCTATAAACCATGCAAACTTCTAACTGCTAATTATTTCATTCTCTGACCCATATTTTTTCAGAAATATAAAAATTATTTTCAGTTGATTTCTAATGGCACAGAAGGCTTTGTAACTAGTTTTGAAAGCCAGTGTTACTTTTAGCTGCATTTCCACACATACTTATAATGTGCTATGAATAAAATGCATTATATCAAAGTGCATAAATTTAGCTATATAAGAGATATATAAGATTTCAATTTTCTTCTTCAGGATTCATTTCCCCTTTTTTTATGGCACCTAGCTAATTTGTTTTTTGACACATCAAACAATGATGGCAGCCTTCTAGTTAACTCATGATAATGGTACCTATATGAAAGCTAAAAAAGCGTTTAAAATAGACAAATATGCACAGGCATGGCGTGTGGTGACCTTAATTGGTACTCCCATAATGAGAGGCCCCCAGGAGGCCTTGTCCACCTTCCACAGAGGCATGTGTGTGACTCCTAATGGACACTACTGCCCAAGGCCTCCCTGGTGTTGTCCTCTGGAAACAACTGTCTTTCCCACACCTCGTGTAAAAAAGCTACTTCTTCAGTAAGGTGTTCTTCCTACTCTGTCTCTCATTTTCAGATCCCACCAGGGGTCAGTGTTTTGGGCTAGAACATGGGACATACTTTTTCTTTTTATGGCTGCACCTGTGACATATGGAAGTTCCTGGGCTAGGGGTGGAATCAGAGCTGCAACTGCTGGTCTGCACCACAGCCACAGCAACACGGGATCCAAGCCGCATCGGCGACCTATGCCACAACTTGCAACAATGCTGGATCCTTCACCTACTGAGCAAGGCCAGGGATCAAACCTGTACCCTCACAGACACTATGTCGGCTTCTTAACCCTCTGAGTCACAATCGGAACTCCTATAACGTGGGATTTAGAGTCGGGCAGACCTGGATATGAATATTAACTGTATGAGATTTTAAAAACTTTGATAATCACATTGTTATAAAACTTTTCTTTATCACTAAACAGGGTAGTAATTTCTTTTTCTTTGAGTTGCATGGTCAAATTATGCAAAACCACCTGCTGCACAGTAATACTCTTTTTGTCTTTCCTTCCCTCTGCACATCACCATGAACATAAAAGGGACTGGGATATGTTGCTTTCAAAATGCAAAGAGTCCAGGATGCCAAGAAGGAAGAATATTATGGAGACAAGCTGGTAAATATAATGGAAAATAGGTGGCCAAAAGGCTGTGTGCAGATTGTACAGGGGTAGGTTCAGCCTCTTATGGTGTGATCAGAAGCAAAGCAAAGAGGCTGACCTGTAGTCTATTTTATTTTATTTTAGGATTTTTCCTCATTTTTTCCCATACTTATAGTTGATTTACAACATTCTGTCAATTTGTGCTGTACAGCAAAGTGACCCAGTTATACATATATATATACACACATTCTTTTTCTCATATTATCTTCCATCATGTTCCATTACAAGTGAGTGGATATAGTTCCCCGTGTTATACAGCAAGACCTCATTGCTTATCCATTCCAAATGTAATAGTTTGCATCTACTAACCCCAAACACCCAGTCCATCCCACTCCCTCCCCTGCCCTCTTTGCAACTACAAGTCTTGAACTACATTCACTTCAAACCAGTGGAAAGATATTTCCTTTTCTGGATGTTATTAATAAGAGCCAAACTTACTATCCCTCTATAACCAACCAGAAAATTGGATAAAGTATATGAAGCGGCAGTTTTCAAATACTGGACAGCAGACAGCACAGGACCCTGATCGCTGAAAGAAGGTACACAAATTAGTTGAGCACTACAGTTTTCCTGGGTCTCCATGTGGAGCCAGTTTCCAGATTATGGGTCCTAGGAAGCAGGTCCCAAATAAGACAACAAGTCTGAGTTGAAGAAACAGAGAGGAGTCTGGAGGGCCTAAGTGGCTGAAAGGTAAGGGGCAGAGTGCTAGAGAGGAAAAAGCCTTGCAGAAAAGAATGGCTAGAAATCAGCACTGAGGTCTCTTTAAGTTTCTGCTGACTCTTAGGCTGCACATAAATAGAGTGAAACTCTGTAAGTCAAAGCAAAGAACCAAGAAGCTATAAACTGAACAATTCCCAGAGCTCATGCAGGGCCAAGAGATACTTGAAGTCTGAAGAGCCGGAGTGGAAAGCTGTTACTGAACATCTGTGACAGGATAGTTATTGGAGATGTGTGGGGTAGGGGTGGGGTTGGGGGGACTTTATGAGCAGGACTTAACTGTCACTGGTGTGAAGGTGCTCTAGACTACACCCAGAAAAGCTTAAAAACATGCCTTAAAGGATCAAACTCAGTTGCAAGTAATTTAAATTGTCTATCCGAACAAAGCCAAATATTCTTTAGAATAATACACAAAACCCCAAATTCAACACATAACAGAGTGCCTAGCATTTAATAAAAAATTGCTAGACCAAGAAAGAATCAGAGAAATGTAATCAACTACCAGAATGTAAATGAATCAAAAGAAACAGACCCAGGAATGACAAGAGATGAACTAGCAAATAAAACTAAAAGCAGCTATTATGCCTATGCTCAAATATTAAAGAAAAATACAAACACGGGAGAAAAATGGATATCTCAGTCTACTCAATCTGCTGTAATAAATACTAAAGACATGATGGTTTAAACAGCAAACATCCATTTGCCACCATTCTCAAGGCTGGAAGTCCAAGATCAGAGGGCAAGCAAGGTGGAGTTCTGGAGAGCCTTCTTACTGGTTTGCAGTTTACCAACTTCCTGTGTTCACATGGCGAAGAGCAGAGAAAGAGGTAAGCTCTCTCATGACTCTTCCTATAAGGGCACTAATTCCATTTAGGAGGGCTCCACTCTCATGACCTAATCACCCCCTCAAAAAACCCCGCCTCCTAACACTATTACATTCAGGGTGAGGGTTTCAATATTGAATTTTGAGGGACACAAACCTGCAGTAAATAAAAAATGAAATACATAAAAAAGAATCAAGTGAAAAATTTACTTACAAAATGATAACTTACTTGAAAATACAAATAACCTGAAGAGACATTTCTCCAAAGAAAATATGCAGATGGCCAACAAGCACATGAAAAAATGCTCAACATCACTGATGATTAGAGAAATGCAAATCAAAACTACCACGAGATACCACCTCACACCAGTCAGAATGGCCATCATTAACAAGTCCACAAACAACAAATGCTGGAGGGGGTGTGGAGAAAAGGGAACCCTTCTGCACTGTTGGTAGGAATGTAAGCTGGTACAACTGCTATGGAAAACAGTATGGAGGTAACTTAGAAAATCATACACAGAACTACCAGAAGACCCAGCAATCCCACTCTTGGGCATACATCTGGACAAAACTTTCCTTGAAAATGACACTTGCACACTCATGGTCATTGCAGCACTATTCACAATAGCCAAGACATGGAAACAACCCAAATGTCCATCGACAGATGATTGGATTAGGAAGATGTGGTGTATATACACGATAGGATACTACCCAGCCATAAAAAAGAACAAAATAATGCCATTTGCAGCAACATGGATGGAATTAGAGACCCTCATACTGAGTGAAGTCAGAAGGAGAAAGACAAATACCATATGATATCACTTATATCTGGAATCTAATATACTGCACAAATGAACCTTTCTACAGAAAAGAAAATCACGGACTTGGAGAACAGACTTGTGGGTGGGGGAGGGAGTGGGATGGTATGGGAGTCTGGTGTTAACAGTTGTAGACTATTGCCTTTGGGATGGAAAAGCAAGGAGATCTTGTTGTATAGCACCGGGAACTATGTCTAATCACTTGTGACAAATATGTGTAACTGGGTCACCATGCTGTGCAGCTGGAAAATTGACAGAAATCCGTAAACCAGGTATAATGGAAAAATTAAAAAAAAAGAAAATACATGCTATCAAATTGAGTTGTGATGATTTTTGTACACCTATAATTGTAATAAAACTCATTAAGCAATGGGAAAAAAATACAAATAGCATGAGATCAGATATTTCAGAGGCAAAGAACAATGAACTTGGAGACAACAATAGGATGCATTCTAGATGAAGCACATAGAAGACTGAAAAAAAATAACTGAGCATTGAGAGCCTTGGTACAACAGTAAACAGTCTAGCACATGTATAACTGGAATATTAGAAGAAAAGGAGCTGAGGCAGAAAAATAACTGAAGAAGTAATGGCCAAATGTTCTCCAAGTCTGATAAAAAAACTATAAACTCCCAGATTCAAGAGGTCAATTAACTCCAAGCAAGACAAATACACATGTATACACGTACACCAATGCATATTATAATCAAGCCTAAAACTCAGTAATAAAGACACATGTTAAAAACAGAGTTGGGAGGGAGTTCCCGTTGTGGTTCAGTGGGTTCACAGTGTCTGTGAAGATGTGGGTTTGATCCTTGGACTTGCTTATTGGGTTAAAGATCTGGCGTTGCCTCAAGCTGTGTCATAGGTCACAGATAAGGCTTGGATTCATGTTACTGTAGCTGTGGCATAAGTCACATCTGTGGCTCTGATTCAGCCCCTAGCCTAGGAACTTCCACATGCTGTGTGTGAGACCAAGAAAAGAAAAAGAAGAAAAAAAAACAGAGGTGGGATAAAACACATTTTGTAACAGGAAACAAAAATAAAAATTACGGAATATTTTGTGGAAGACAGAATACTGGATAAATCCTAATGTTCAGAATCAGTGAAAGTTATGTTACATGTCACAGGGGAATTAAGGTTGCAGATGGAATTAAATGTTGCTAACTTGTGATGATAAGGTCATCCTGTATTATCTAGGAGCCTAAAGCAGTCAGAGGGTCCTTATATGTGAGACAGAGGAAAGCAAGTCAGTGTCACAGTCACACAGCATGAGAAAAAATTATTAGCCATTGCAGACTCTAAAGATACAAGGAGGCCTCAGGAATGTGGGGAGCCTCTAGAATCTGAAAAAGGCAAGGAAATGAGTTTCTTCCTAGAGATTCCAGAAGGAATTAGGCCCTACTGACATGATGATTTTAGCCTAGTGAGATCCTTTCTGAGTTTCTGACCTACAGAACTGTAAGATAATAAATTTGTGTTGCTTTAAGCCAATAAGCTGGTGGTGATCTGTTACAGGAACAAGAGCAAACTAAGGTCCCTGAATTATGATGGTTCAACCTAAAATTATTTTTGGACTTGATATTGGTGTGAAAGCAATACACATTCAATAGAAACCATACTTTGAATTGTAAATTTTGATCTCTTCCTGGTCTATCAATATGAGGTACAATCCTCTCTCATGAAACAGCAGCCTTACCTCCCCATCAGTCACATGATCTGAAGTTGAACAACCAACAGTCTTAATACCATTCTAGACCCAGACAATCATTCTATTTTTCACTTTCAGCACAGTATTCATTAAATTACATGAGATAGTCCACATGTTATTATAAAATAGTTAAATGATTTTGCTCACGAGTTGGCTAATGTAAATGTTCTGAGCACGTTTAAAGCAGACAAAATTAACATGCTTGAGAGATTAAGTATATTCAATATATTTGCAATTTATGTAACCCCATTTTAAGTTGAGAAAGATGTTTGTACATATTTCTTATCAAAAGCTATGCAAGCAGAAGATAAGAAGGTCTTAAAGTGGGGCAAGGTAAAAAACTTGTCAACTGAGAACTCTATATCCAGTAAAAATCTTTCAAAATGGAGATAATTTGGAGCAGTGATCAATATGGCGGAAAAGTAGTACATGGAGTTCATCCTCTCCCACAAACACATTAAAAATATATCTACAAGTAGAACAAGTCACACAGAACATCTACTGAATGCTGGCAGAAGACTTCAGACTTTCAAAACAGCAAGAAAACCTCCATTCATCCAGGCAGGAAAAAAAGAAAAGGACAAAATAAGAGAGAAAGAAATGGGAGTGGGCCTGAGCCCCAGGGAGGGAGCTGTGAGGGAGGAAAGGTTCTTGTACCTTGTGAAGTTCCCTCACCAATGGGGAGATCAGCCTGGATGTAGGGGAGCTTTGGACCCTCAGAGGAGAGCACAGCTACTGGTTTGTGAAGGGCAAAAAGGAGAGAGACCCGCACAGAAGGTTGGGACCACTACCCTGAGCTCCCCAGTCTGAGATGCTTGTCCCTCAGAGTGGGTGGGGCTGGGTTCTGCAGCTTGGGCTTCAAAGATCAGACTCAGGGGGTGGACTGGGGTTGTCTGCATGAAGACAGCCTTGAAGAGACTAGAGGGTGTACTCAGAAGAAGCCCGGGCTGACCAGAGAAGCAAGGTGACGTTGTTGAGGGGCATACGAGTAGAGGGGTAGGACTGACATAAGAGATTCTTCCCCTGCTCTCAGGCAACAGGACACCAACTACAGATGGTCCAGGGGAGGGCACAAGCCATCTCTGCCACTGTGGGCTCCAGAGGCAGGCACAGGCCACCACGGCCACTACAAGACCTGCGAGCAGCTGTCAAGTGCTGTCCCAGCTGTCTTGGGAGTGCACAGGCTATGGCTACTGCTATAAGACCCATGAGCAGGCACCAAGCCCTGCTAAGACCATTGCAGGAGTACACAAGGGCCACTGCACCTGCACAGCCCATACCAAGGGGATAATGGCCAGCACATGCTGAAGAAAGGGATAGCAAGCATCCAGACTAAAAGCAGCCCCTTGATTCTGGACAAGACGTGGAGCAGAAGGACTTAGGCACACACTCTCTCACAAAATCACCACAATCACAACTAACTGCTAAACAACCATCATCAAAAAAGACTGCAACTTACCAAAGAAGATATTTTATATCCAAAGACAAGGGGCTGCAAAGCGATGGTAGTAGGGGTGCTTGCACAATATAATCAAGTCCCATACCCACCAGCTGGGCAACCCACAAACTGGAAGATAATTGTACCACAGAGGCTCTCCCATAGCAGTAAGAATTCTGAGTCCCACAGCAATCTTCCCAGCCTGTGGGTCTAGCATTGCGAGGAGGAACCCCCGGAGCATTTGGCCTTGAAGGGTAGTAGGGCTTGAGCACCAGGAGCTCCACAGGACTGGTGTGAACAGAGACTCCACTCTTGGAGGGTGCACACAAGGTTTCATGGGGACCGGGACCTAGCACAAAGCCATGATTCCATAGGCACCTAAGACCTATCTGTGGGTCTTGGAGAGTTTCCTGGGGAGATGAGGGGTGGCTGTGGCTCACTGTGTGGGCAAGGACACTAGTGGTGGAGGCCTGAGGGAATACTGATCTGTGTGGGCTCTCCCAGAGGTTGTCATGTTGGCATTAAGACCTGGCACCACCTAATAGCCTACAAAGCTCCAGTGCTGGGTCACCTCAGGCAAATAATCAGCAGGGTAGGAACACATCTCCAGCCATCAGCGACAGGCTGCCTAAATCATACTGACCTTACAGTTACCTGGAAACACCCCTTGGCGTGACCCTGCCCACCAGAGGGACAAGGCCCAGCTCCACCCACCAATGGGCAGACACCAGTCCCTTCTACCAGGAAGCCTGCACAAGCCCCTGAACCAACCTCACCCACCAGGGGACAGACGACAGAAGAAAGAGGGGCTTCAACCTTGTAGCCTGCAGAAAGGAGACCACAAACACAGAAAGTTAGACAAAATGATATGGCAGAGAAATATGTTCCAGATGAAGAAATAAGATAAAATCCCACAGGAACAACTACGTGAAGTAGAGATAGTCAATCTACGTGAAAAAGAACTCAGAGTAATGATAGTAAAGATGACCCAAGATCTCAGAAAAAGAATGGAGGTGCAGACAGAGACAATACAAGAAATGTTTAACAAAGAGCTAGAAGATTTAAAGAATGAACAGAGATGAACAATAACTGTAACGAAAAATACACTAGAAGGAATCAATAGCAGAATAAAAAAAACTGCATAAATTTCAAAATAAATAAACTCTGCATAACCATGTGGAGATTACCAATTAGCTTTCTTCTTAACATACTGACAAAAATAAAGTCATCACATATACTGGCATAAATCAGAGATAAGCTAATTACCGTAACTTCAATTAAACAGTTAAGTCAAATGCTTATGCATCAATTACAGTTGTCCTACAATAACTTTTAAAATTGTTGCAGAGTTGTACTTCCTTGTTTCTCATAAATGTTAAAAGCTCAGAAAACTGGTTTCTGCCCATGCCAATTCAAGAAAAATATTCCATTGAGGAACATGTATTATATACCATATCCCTCCTTTCTGAAACTATCCCTAACTCTGACTTCCTTTATAACAGTTTCTCTTGGTTTTCCTTCTACCTGTTTGATTACTAACACCTGTAGGGGCTTTAGGTCCCTCTCTTCCACTGATGGCTGGAGTCTAGGCTGCCTCCATTTAGCCCTTCCCGATGACCGCCAGTCTACCTACCCTCTCTTAAATCTTTAAATCTCTGCTCCCCCAAATTCAAGGTAAAGCCCAAGTTCCTCAGCCAGGTTTGCAGATACAGTGGTGGGTAGGTGTGGAAGTATCTGTACAACAGTGTCCGTTTTCTCACCAGAGTATGAGGTGAGATTATCATCACAACAAAGGTAAGTGGAACAGGATGACTGTGGAGGTTTGAGAGAAGAAGACAGAATCAAATCCCAGTAAATTTGCAAAGGAAACCCTACAGCACTGCTGAGTCGAAGTGAGTTCCTAACAGCAGGTCTCTGTCATGACTTCAAGCTGACAGCAGTCAGTGCTGTGTAAGGACAACCACTCTGCCAAGAACAAAATGTTGAGTTACTCTAGTGCAAAGACAGCAAAGAGAGACTTAATGAGGGTTCTTGGGCTTTTCCCTGGTGAACAAGACTGGTGTATACTACATGCAAGGTATTTTTTTATGTGTAGGGATACAGCAAAAAGCAAAGCAAAGCTGTGCTCTTAATGAACTTTACATTGTTGAGGGACAAATAAATAAGACAATTGCAATAAATGGTTAAATGTTATAAATATAAACATTTATATTTTTTAATGTTCATGGGGTCAGAATATTACTTGAGAACATTATTAACACTATATTCTCAATTCTCCCAAGGATGGTACTCAGCACCATTGCAAACAAAAAATGCCTCTTGGCAGTAGCACACAGTTCTCTAAATCTGCCTATCTGTCTATCTATCTATCGATCTACCTACCTACCTAGGTACCTACCTATCTACCTATCTATTTATTTATTTATTGTCTTTCCAGGGCCACACCCGTGGCATATGGAGGTTCCCAGGCTAGGGGTCTAATCGGAGCTGCAACCACCGGCCTACTCCACAGCCCCAGCAATGCGGGATCTGAGCACCATGGCAATGCTGGATCCTTAACCCACTGAGCAAGGCCAGGGATCAAACCCACAATCTCACGGTTCCTAGTCGGATTTGTTAACCACTTAGCCACGACGGGAACTCCTAAATCTGCCTATTTTAAAGCAGAGGTGAGGGACATTCACAAAGAGGTGTCTAAGCAGAGGCCATAAAAACCTGGCTTGAGTGGAAATGGGAAGACAGGGAGTGTGAAAGGGGTACATTAATGGATTTCTGAGCTAGATAAAATCAGAAATTGTTAGAGTGTGGCCCATAGACCACTCAGTGGCTGAATTACAAGAATAAGAGAAGTATCTATTATATTGTGGGAGCTAATGCAATTGAAATGTTTGGCCAGCATTGGATATATATACACACAGCCCCTTGAGTTGTTCAAGAGAGAATTTAGCTTTCAAAAATGAAGCACATTAAAGACTGATGGGATATATAAACATGAATATACCTCTGTAAATTAATCTGAGCACATAGATTAAGGTAAGAAAACTATTTTATTACTGAGGAAGGCCTCATTATTAACAGCATATATTATTTTTACTAATGTGGAATGCATTTCTTAGTGTATAAATTTAATTTTAGAATTTTGCCCAGATAACTAGAAGACACATGGGGCCAAAAAAATTGGCCGTATTCTCAGAGAAATGTATTTTGAAATATGCTGGTTTCACTTTGTGTCACTGAACATAGGTTCATGAGCAATCATGTTTAAAGCTTGACTTTATTTCCTTCACATTTTAGACACATTTGCTATTTAAGTTTTTCATCCTTTAAGGATTTGCTGTTGTCACTAATTGTCTTCCAGATAATGTACAATGTAAGGTTCATTAAGACACACACATTTTCTTATTCACTGCTGTAACTCAGTATCCCAAAGAAATGTCTGGGCACATAGGAGGCATTTGAAAATTTTTTTTCAGTGAACAAATAATCACAGAATACTTGAAGAGGACCAGAGAAGAATTAAAAAGGTAATTGAAAGTGCTGTAAGAAGAGAATGAGGACTCACTTAATTGGGATTAGCCTAATTCTAGCCCACAATTAGAATATATGGGTTATTATCCATACATGATTTATGGTTTCATTTATCACGGAGAAGTATAAAAATTTCTAGTATCTGAATTTCACAGTAAAGGGATTAGAACAACTTCATGGAAGACTGTTGAAATATGACTAGATACCTATTCATTTAGTATGGCTGGGTCTGGTGTCTAATGCAAAGTGAACTACTAGACAAATTCCAAAGGCCTCTATTCACCCTTGGAATTATCATAATGATTTCTAACAATATCAGATATGGCTGATCATGTGTGGTTTGTAAGACAATTCCTAAGTTCCACCTGGGTTGCAAAACATAATTTTGCTATTCATTCAAAAAACAGTGACTAAGATGTAATCAACTGAAAATTTTAACACCTGGTCTAAGAAAGACAGATTCAAAATATTACATACCATGTATCATGTGAACAACTATGTGAGTGACATACTCATTAACGTTTCAGATGTGAAATCTAACAAACTGTTTGACTTCTTTTTTAATGAGTTACAGAATTAAGCACAGGTTCTTGATCCTAAAAACCCCACTGGACGGAAAAACAAAGACTCCTTTTTATTCACCATTAAGAGTGCAGTGAGCTGACAGGGTCCTCTAGTATGTACCTACAGGAATCTGATTTCAGTCAAGGATTATCCAGGAATAAATGAATGAAATTTCCACTCTAAGTCAAGTTAATTCTAAGACCTGAGAATTACAATCACTTTGATACATGACGAACCAGATTTTTGTTTCTATCTTCACGGTTATCTTAAAATGATTAAATGGTATTTTCCCATCTAAAAAAAGAGCTATGCTTATTAATGTTTAATCAAATTATGGTATAATTCATTGTATTAAATTAAAGACACTTGAAAAACCTATAAAAACCATAGCCTAACAAGCAGAGGATGGAGTCAGTCTTCAAGGCACTACTTAGCCCCAGTCTCAGGCCACATCAGCCTCTAGAATTCCCGAAACAGCAAAAACTTTACCGGAGCATGGCTTGATACAAATTATCTTCAGCAGATATGTTAACATTCCAAAGTAGAAATGTTTAGAATAGTGAATGCTTTGATATAAGTTTCAAGGATTTCAAATAGCAAGTCTTTTTTGGGCCAAACCCTTGGCATATAGAAGTTCCCAGGGGTTGAAGTGGAGCTGCAGCTGCCAGGCTACACCGCAGCAACAGCAATGCCAGATCTGAGCCACATCTGTGAACTACACCACAGCTCAAGGCAACACTGGATCCTTAACCCACTGAGTGGGGCCAGGAATCAAACTTGCATCCTCATGGATACTAGTTCAGTTCGTTACCACCGAGCCACAGTGGGAACTCCTCAAATAGCAAGTACTTTTAATGGATTTTTTTTCCCTTAAATTCTTTGTTTCCTTAACATTATTTGAAATTTTCCATCTTTGCTTATTTCATAGGAATACAGGAAGACTAAATAAGACAATACTTATAAAATTTTTAAGAAAAAAATGTGTTAATATCCAGAGGTATTTATACATCCTATAAAAAACTGAATGTTCTGAAGAGATCAAAAACATCAACACATTCTGGGCACAATGTTTTCACAAAAGCAAATAAATGCCAGGTTAAACTGAAGTCATACGTGAAGATAAAACTTAAAAGAATATCTGATTTTTATCACAGAGAAAGCATAAAAATGCTAATGCCTTTATAGATATGTGCTATTTTGACCTAATTACCATACTTACTGTCATTAAAAAAACAGTAATAATGAGCATTATCCACAAAAGAGCATGTTTAGCCAAATGCTGTTCTCTTACAACTGTAATTTGTGATTAAACATAATTTGTTTTTCTGTGACATCAAAATAATCCCTTTAAACCAATGTATATTAAAAAAAAATTCTTCCTTTCTGCTGAAAAGGGAGGGAAATGAAAGATTATCTCTTCAGAATTTACCTTGAATAATAAACTGTTCCATGTTTTCTTTGAAAGGCTGGATGTGTTCTTGTGAGGATACCTGGTACACTTTCCCCGCTTCAACCTCACAGGCTGAAAAGAGAGACACTGTTAGAATGTCACACTGTTAATGGTGCATTAAAACAATGAAAAATATATTAGCTAGGGTTAGAAAATCCTGTTAACCACGATAACTGACATATGTCTACATATCATTTGGAAACATCCAAATGCTGACAAAAGAAGCCTATGATCAAGACTTCACTTCAGTGGACGGAAAAAATACATTTTTTTGAAAAGTTAAAGTATAGTTGATGTACAATATTATGTTTCAGGTGTACATAGTGACTGAGCATTTAAATAGATTATGAAATGATCACCAGATTAAGTCTAGTAACTATCTGTGACCATACAAAATTATTAAAATACTATTGACTATATCCTTATGCTGTATATTACAACCCCATTGCTTATTTATTTTATATTAAGTGCAAGATTGTACCTTTTATCAACTTCATCGTTTTCAACTATGCCCTCACCCTGAACCCTGGCAACCACAAGTTTACTCTTCGTATCTCTTTCTGGTTCATTTTGTTTAATCATTTGTTTTGCTTTTTGGATCACATATAAGTTGGTCTCTGACTTATGTCACTTAGCATAATATCTATCAGGTCCATTCATGCTGTTGCAAATGGAAAGCTATCTTTTTTATGGCTGAGTAATATTCCAGTGTGTGTATGTGAAATATGTGTATGAAACACGTATACACACATTATACATATTATATATATATGAAATATGTCTTTATCTGTATATTCATTGGTAGATACTTTAGGTTGCTTCTGAAGTTGGCTATTATAAATGCTTCATTGGACATAGGAATGAATGCATTTATAATTTTGAATTAGTATTTTTGTTTTATTGGGGTAAATATCCCAAAGTCAAATTGTTGGGTCATGTGGTAGTTCTATATTCAAGTTTTTGAGGAATCTCCTTACTGGTGGAGCTTCATGAATTTACATTCCCATTGACAGTGCATGTAGAATTCCTTTTCTCCACATCCTTGCCAATACTTGTTACTTCTTGGCTTTTTGATAATAGCCATTCTGACAGGTGTGAGGTGATATCTCATTGTGGTTTTGATTTGATTCTCCTGATCATTAGTGATGCTGAGCATCCTTTCATGTGTTTGTTGGCCATTTTCGTATTTTGGGGGAAATGTCTATTGAGGTTCCCCTGCACATTTTTTTTCACTTTTAAAGCTTTATTGAAGTATAGTTCATTTACAATGTTGTGCTCATTTCTGCTATACAACAAAGTGATTCAGCATTGCTAGGGACAAAGCTGTAACAGAGTGAGGAGGCAATGGAAAGTCAAAGAGCACAGTAGACCAGGAATCTGTTACCATCTTGGTCAGTAAGCACATGTATTCCAGAACAAGTGTCCAGCAAAGGTGAGGTGTGGGCCTTGGGAAGGATGATGGATAAATGAACATAAATCCTTTACAGCCTCTGAAAAATACGCCACATATCCTAGTCTTATCAATAGTGGGCCAGCAGGTCCAGTTGATTATCAAGAGAAATGTATAATTTACCTAGATCATTCTATTTAAAGATGAATTTCAGAAACATTTGACCTGTTACAATCAAATATCTATAGAATAAGGCCAAAATAATTCCTTATCACCCAAATGTAATGAAATAGAACAGTCTGCGCCACAGCCACAGCAATGCGGAATCCGAGCCCCGTCTGCAACCTACACCACAGCTCATGGCAACGCCGGATCCTTAACCCACTGAGCAAGGCCAGGGATCAAACCCGCAACCTCATGGTTCTTAGTCAGATTCATTAACCACTGAGCCACGAAGGGAACTCCACAAATGTAATACCTTTTAAAATTGCACCTCTAAAAATTAAATACCTAGGAATAAACCTGACCAAGATGGTGAAAGACTTATATGCTGAGAATTATAAAACACTAACCAAGGCAATTAAAGAGGATTCAAAGAAATGGAAAGGTATTTCATGATCCTGGGTTGGGAGAATGAATTAATATCATAAAAATGGCCATACTACCCAAAGTAATCTACAGATTCAATGCAATCCCTATCAAATTACCCATGACATTTTTCACAGAACTGGAACAAACAATCCCCAAAATTGATATGGAAACACAAAAGACACAGAATTGCCAAAACAATCCTAAGGGAAAAAAAATCAAGCAGGAGTCATAATTCTCTCAGAATTCAGAAAATATTACAAAGCTACAGTCATCCAGACAGTGTGGTACTGGTACAAAAACAGATACAGACCAAGGAACAGAACAGAGAACTCAGAAATAAACCCAGACATCTACAGTCAATTAATCTTTAACAAAGGAGGCTAGAATATATAATAGGAAAAAGTCTCTTCAGCAAGTGGTGCTGAGAAAACTGGACAGCCATATGTAAATCAATAAAGTTGGAACACTCTCACACCATGCACAAAAATAAACTCAAAATGGCTTAAATATTTAAATGTTAGACAAGACATCATCAAAATCCTAGAAGATAACATAGGCAAAACATTTTCTGACATCAACTGTACAAATGTTTTCTTAGGTCAGTCTCCCAAGGCAATGGAAAGAAAGGCAAAAATAACCAATGGGACCTAATCAAACTGACAAGCTTTTGCACAGCAAAGGACACCATTAAAAAAACAAGAAAAGATCGGAGATTGGATTAAGATGGCGGAATAGAAGGACTGGAGCTCAACTTCTCTCCCAAAAAACAACAAAACTACAAGCAAATGCCGAGCAACCTTCAACCAAATGGACTGTAAACTTCCAAAAAAGATACTCTGCTCCAGAAGACACAGCGGAGACCACATCAAGAGGTAGGAGGGGCGATTACGCGATAGAAGCAACCCCATACCTCCCGGGTGGGAAGCCCCACAGACTGGAAAGTAACTGCATCACAGAGACTCAGCTACAGGACTGAGAGTT
>PVHT020000052.1:104541-121494 GCA_004024745.2 Catagonus wagneri
GGACTTAGAAATTATCATGCAAAGTGAAACCAGTCAGACAATTAGACAGCAACACCCAATGATACCGCTTACATGTGGAAACTAAAAGACACAATGAACCTTCTTACAGAACAGACAATGACTCACAGACTTTGGAAAACCTTGGTTTTTCAAATAAGACAATCTGGGGGGATGGGGGATGCACTGGGGGTTTGGGATACAAAATCTGTAAAATTGACTTATGATGATTTATGCACACCTATAATTGAAATAAAATCTATTAAGAGAAAAAATAAAAAAATAAAAAAAAAACCAAAAAAAAAAACAAGAAAACCTACAGAATGGGAGAAAATAGTTTCAAACAATGCAACTGACAAGTGTTTAATTTCTAAGACATAAAAACTAATTATATAACTCAACAGCAAAAAACCAACAACTCAACTGAAAAATGGGCAGAGGATCTGAATAGATATTTCTTCAAAGAAGATATACAGATGGCCAAAAATGCTCAATAGCACTAATTATTAGAGAAATGCAAATCAATACTACTATGAGGGACCTCCTCACACCTGTCAGAATGGCCACCATTAACAGTCAATAAATAACAAATGCTAGAGAGGGTGTGGAGAACAGGGTACCCTTCTACAATGTTGGTGGGAATGTAAACTGGTATAACCACTGGAAAACAGTATGGACGTACCTTAGAAAACTAAATATAGAACTACCACATGATCAGCAATCTCACTCCTGGGCATCTATCTGGACAAAACTTTCCTTGAAAAAGACACATGCACCTGTATGTTCACTGCAGCACTATTCACAATAGCCAAGACATGGAAACAACCTAAATTTCCATCTATACATATACATATACATACATATATATACATATATATATATATATATATATATGTATACACGCACACACACACACACACACACAGACACACACACAATGGAATACTACACAGCCATTTAAAAGAACAAAATAATGTCATTTGCAGCAACATGGATGGAACCAGAGACTCATACTGAGTGAAATAAATCAGAAAGAGAAAGACAAATACCATATGATATCACTTATATCTGGAATCTAATATATAGCACAAATGAAGCTTTCCACAGAAAAGAAACTCATGGACTTGGAGCACAGACTTGTGGTTGACAAGGAGGAGGGAGTGGGATGGACTGGGAGTCTGGGGTTAATAGATGCAAACTATTACATTTGGTATGGATAAGCTATGAGATTCTGCTGCAAACAGCACAGGGAACTATATCTAGTTACTTGTGATGGAATGTGATGGAGGATAATGTGAGAAAAAGGATATACATATATACATGTATGACTAGGTCACTTTGATATACAGTAGAAATTGACAGACCACTGTAAATCAACCATAATGGAAAAAATAAAAATCATAAAGATAAAACATAACAGCTGTTGCTTTCAAAAAGGTAGTTAGCCTTTCTCAGCTGCTTCATCTATAACATACAAGTAACTGTAGAACCTTCTTCCCAGGGTTGTTGCAAAGAAAAAATTAGTTAATATATGTAGAGCACTTAGAACTGT
The DNA here is from genome assembly GCA_004024745.2 of Catagonus wagneri. Classification (NCBI taxonomy): domain Eukaryota; kingdom Metazoa; phylum Chordata; class Mammalia; order Artiodactyla; family Tayassuidae; genus Catagonus; species Catagonus wagneri. Next base: position 106,091 of record PVHT020000052.1, read on the forward strand.
GCTTGCTCCATACTAAGGGCTATGAAAGATTTCACCATCATTACTGTCATCGTTATCTTTAGTGTTATCAGCAAGAGTAGCAAACAGAAAAGTAGGAAAGGAGTTCCCATCATGGCTCAGTGGGAACGAATCTGACTAGTATCCATAGGACATAGGTCTGATCTCTGGCCTTGCTCAGTGGATTAAGGATCTGGTGTTGCCGTGAGGTGTGGTATAGGTTGCAGACGCAGTTCGGATCTGGTGTTATTGTGACTATGTTGTAGGCCAATGGCTACAGCTCTGATTTGAATCCTAGCCTGTGAACATCCATATGCTGTGGTTGCAGCCCTGAAAAAAAAAAAAAAAGGAAGAAAGGGAAAAGGATGAGATCCTGGGGGCTAAAAGCATGGGTTCTGAAAACTGGGTTTGCATTTTGTGTCTTCCACTTATGAAATGTGTACCTTTGGCCAAGCAGGTACCACTCTGTGCTTCACTTTTCTTCATCTGTAATAACGAGTTAATGACAGCATCTACTTTGCTGTGCAGATCAAAGGACTTTACATAGGTAAAATACACAGAAGACTGCTGCGTACACAGACACACAGGAACATCTGCTACAGTTATTGGATAATTACCACCACCACATACCGCCAGAGGCACAGCTACTAATGTACAACAAGGGCACTGAATTTTCATCTCTCAAGCCTCAAGAAGCACTGAAGGCAATGCTTCAGACTGGGGGAATGACATTTCTGTAGGGACAAACTAGAACATGTTATCATCTTTTTTCAAACATATTCCTTACTGGGAGTTACTAATTCTGACCTATCTCACACTTGATTAAAACACGATAATAATAATAAATGGCAACACAATATGTGTTGATACTATGGATGACAGAGATGGACTAGATGAGCCCTCCAGTTCTCTCTGACACCATGTGTTATGCCTTTCAATTTGTCTACGTGCTCAGAAAGAGGAGGGTCCATAACTTCCCTGTTAGCTAAGGTATGAATCTAAGTCTGATGTGAGCGAGTTCTCCAACTTGCTTACTGGAGGGTCTGAGCATAAAAATGTGACAAAGGGTGAGTGTATATTCCTGGCAATGGACTTTCTTCTCACATTTGGCCTTAGGAAACATGAAAAGTTAATATTTCCTTATCATCCTAAGCAACACCACTGTAGTCATTTGGATCATTTGGATTTACTCTATTAGTAAGGGTGGTCCAAACTAAAATTAGAATAATTCTAAATTACTTGACATATGCAGTATTTATATAAACAGCACAATTTTATATATTAAAAACTCCACAAGTTTGTATTCTGCAGGATTTAGGAGGAAACACTACTGCTGATTTTTTTTTTTTGATAGGCAGGAAATAGGTTTATTAAGATAGGACACTTGTGAGAGATGCAAGCGAGCAGGCAAGGAGACTCCTGGTGTTGCTTCTTTTAGCTTCTACCTTGAATATACTGAATGACACCAAAAGTATCATAATTTGTAAGAAATTAAGCCATGAAGACTAAATAAGCCACACGGTATTCATAGTCCCAAGTCTCCGGGGCTACACAGGGACATTTATAGTGACCAGGGGCCTTGTACTGCTGAGGCCAACCTTTCTGCTTTTTCACCTCTTATCTTGAGACAATCCTTCATTTAGAACTGAATTTTGCATGCCACTAACTTTACATCATTACCTTGTCATCCTCTGGTATAACACAGAGGGAGGCTAATCTTAAGAGTAGCAAGTTTCATTTCAAATATCAATTCTGATCTCATAATATAATTAACTTTCTGTTATGTATTATCACACATTACTTTCTTTATTGAAGTAGAGTTAACGTACAATATTGTGTAAATTACAGGTGTACAATATGATGATAAACAATATTTAATGTTGGCTACATTCTCTGTATTGTAAAACGTACCCTTGTAATTTATTTTATAAATAATGGTTTGTATCAACCATTTCCTTACCCTATATTGCACCTCCCCCACTCCCTCTCCCCACTGGTAACCACTAGTTGTTCTCTATAACTGTGTCTGCTTCTTTTTTGTCATATTCAGTAGTTTGTTGTATTTTAGTATTTCCATATATAAGTGATATCATACAGTATTTATCTTTCTCTGACTTATTACATTCTGCATAATACTCTCCAATTCTATCCATGTTGCAAATGGCAAAATTTCATTATTTTTAATGGCTGGGTAGTATTCCATCTCATGTATATACTACATCTTCTTTATTCATTCATCTGTTTGTTTCGTCTTTTTAGGGCCATACCCAGGGCATCTGGAAGTTCCCAGGCTGGGGGCTGAATCAGAGCTGTAGCTACTGGCCTACACCACAGCCACAGCAATGCCAGATCTGAGCTATATCCATGACCTACACCACAGATCATGGCAACGCTGGATCTTTAACCCACTGAGAAAGGCCAGGGATTGAACTCATGTCCTCATGGATACTAGCTGGGTTCATTACCACTGAGCCACGATGGGAACTCCTCATTCATCTGTTAATGGACATTTAGGTTGCTTCCATATCTTGGTAATTGTACATAATGTTGATATGAGCCTTGGGGTGTATGTATCTTTGCAAATTTGTGTTTTTGTTTTGTTTGGATAGATATCCAGGAGTGGAATTGCTGGGTCATATAACGGTTCTATTTTTGGTTTTTTGAGAAGCTTCCGTTCTGTTATCCATAGTGGCTGCGCCAATTTACATATTCACTACCAGTGAACGAGGGTTTCCTTTTTTCCACATTTTTTTGCCAACATTTGTTATTTGTGTTCTTTTTTGATAACAGCCATTCTGACATGTGTTAGACAATACCTCACTGTGGTTCTGATTTGCATTTCCCTGATCATTAGCAATGCTGAAGATCTTTTCATGTGCCCACTGGCCATCTGTATGTTTTCTTTCAAAAAAATGCCTGTTCAGGTCTTCTGGCCATTTTTTAATTGGGTTGTTTATTTTTATCAGGTTGAGTTGTATGAGCTATTGAAATACTTTAGATATTAACTCCTTACTAGTCATATCATTTGCAAATATTTTCTCCCATTCAGTAGGCTGTCTTTTCACTTTGCTGATAGTTTCCTTTGCTGTGTAAAAGCTTTATGTTTTAGAGAGGTCCCGTTTGTTTATTTTTGCTTTTATTTGCTTTGCTTTAGGAGATTCAAAAAAATATTGCTACAATATATGTCAAAGAGTGTTCCACCTATGTTGAGAGTTTTATGGTTTCTGGTATTATATTTAGGCCTTTAATTGATTTTGAGTTTATATATTTTTATATATGGTGTAAAAGAATGTTGTAATGTCATTCTTTTACACGTAGCTGTCCAGTTTTCCCGGCACTATTTATTGAAGAGAGCCTTTTCTCCATTGTATATTCTTACCTCCTTTGTGGTAGATCAATTGACCATAAGTGCATGGGTTTATTTCTGGGATCTCTGTTTTGTTCCATTGATCAATATGTCTGGTTTTGTGCCAGTACCATACTCTTTCGATGACTGTAGCTTTGCAGTATAGTCGGAAGTCAGGGAGCAGGATTCCTACAGCTATGTTCTTCTTTCTCAAGATTCTTTTGGCTATTTGGGATCTTTTGTATTTCCACACAAATATTAAAATTATTTGTTCTAGTTTTGTGAAAAATGCCCTTGGTATTTTGATATGGATTGCATTGAATCTGTAGACTGTCTTGGGCAATATGGTCATTTTAACAATACCAGTGTCCACACAGTAGGAAGAGCTCCCAATAACGGCTCTTGACATTGTCTATGTTCCCAGGGTGAACTGCAGCCACTCCGCCCCACTGAGAGATTTTCCAAGGTTAGTAGGTCGGGTCCTTTCAAATTCTGCTTTTGTCCTGGGTCTAGTGCATGTGAGATTTTGTGTGTGACCTTTAAGGGGGTCTCTATTTCCCCCAGTCCTTTGAGACCCCCAAAATTAAGTCCCACTGGCCTTCAAAACCAAGTGCTCTGGGGGCTTGATTTCTTTGGTTTAAGATTCCTGGGTGGGGGAGCCTGATGTGGGGCTCAGAACTCACTCCTGTGAGAGAATTTCAGCAATATAATGATTCTCTAATTTGTGGGTCACCCACCCCAGGTTATGGGACTTGATTATATTGCAAGGCAGCCCCCTCTACACATCATGTTGTGGTTCCTTTTCTAGTTGTGGATCTATTCTGGTAGGTTCTGGTCTTTTGCATTAATGGCTGTTCTATAAATAGGTATGCCCATGAGAGGAGATGGGCTCAGGATCTTTCTATTCTGCCATCTTGGCTGATCTCCCAGAGAAGACTACATTTATGTATTTATGTATTTATTTTCTTTTTTGGCTGCCCCACGGCATGTGGAGTTCCTGGGTCAGGGCTCAGACTCTAGCTGCAGTGTGTGACAATGCTGGATCCTTAACCCACTGTGATACAGCAAACTAGCCAAAGGAAAGAAAGGCCTATGGAATTTTGATTTCCAACAATAGCCTTCCATATCTAAATCTATGCCTAAATCAAAATTTTTTTTTGTCTTTTTGCCTTATCTAGGGCTGCACCCACGGCATATGGAGGTTCCCAGGCTAGGGGTCTAACAGGAGCTGTAGCTGCCGGCCTTCGCAGGATCCAAGGCAGCGGATCCAAGCCGCGTCTGCAACCTACACCACAGCTCACGGCAACACCGGATCCTTAACCCACTGAGCAAGGCCAGGGATCGAACCCGCAACCTCATGGTTCCTAGTTGGATTCGTTAACCACTGGGCCACAATGGGAACTCTGGAATCAAATTTAACCTTTTAAAATCACACTGCTTTTTAAAATTCATTAATGTGATTAATGATGACATTTTCCACCAAAAAAAGAGAATAAGACCATTTCTAGCCATTTCCTTTTCCAAATCTTATGGTATTTCATAGGAACATGATTTCTATGAACAAACTGTTAAATAAACATTATTACTAGCTCAGAACTTTTTATAGCAAAGCAAAGCAAACTGCAGAAATTTTCAGAAGTTCTAAAGATGACACGGAGAGACTACAAAGAAAGATAAACTGAGTTTTCCTCCAACCTGTCCTCAGTTAATATCGATAAATGCCTCTCATATTAAAAACTAAAGTAGCTTAAAATGGAACGAAAGTTATACCAGACTTGTTTTAAAGAAATGTATACACAAGGATGACAAGCTTCAACCATACATAGAGAAGGAATAATGGAGTCAGAAATATTAAATCAATGCTAAATCTAGTGGATAAAACTTGATGAGGAACAAGATATTTACATACTCTCAAAGAATCACCACACAATTACTTACTAATTATAGATAAAAAAACATAACTTCATAGTGGAGGAACCAGCAGATAGTGCTAAACAAAGAGACTAGAGTGTTGTATTCTAATTAGCAGTAAGGAGACTTCTGGACATCATGGACTTGCAGAGAGGACACATGTCACTCGGCAGACAAATCCAAAAGAAGCTATGTCTACAAAACCGGCAGCTATAAACTTCAACAATGGTACAGTCAAGAATGACAAAGACTAAGAAACTGCTCTATGTTCAAGAGGCCTTAGGAGACATTACAATTAACTGCTCAGGAGAGATTACAATTAACTGCAGTGTATGATCTTGGATTGGGAAAAACAGCTACAAAGAATGCTTCTAAATATGGTTGGTGGATTAGATAATAGTGCTTGTTGATGTCAAATATGCCAAATTTGATTATTATATACTGTGTGTATGTAAAAGGATATCCACATTCTTAGAAATATACCCTAAAGTATTTAGGGGTGATGATGTCTCTGACTTGCTGGCATATGGTTTAGAAAACATTACACACACCTACTGCATATGTACATACATGTCTATAGGTGGGGGATGGGAGGGAGCAAATGGGACAAAAAAGACAACCGATGGTGTAGATAAAGCATATCCAGGAGTTCCATGTGCTAGCTTGCAACTTTTCCATAAGTTTGAGCTACATCAAAATAAAAGGCTATACACAAACAACAACAGTGAATAACAAAGTGTCCCAATTTGTCTGACTTGAATTTTAAGAATTCTAACCCAAGGACTTAGGGGCAGGTGACTTCTGCATAATTCCTTGTTTATAAAGAGTTAAAGACAGTCAAATATGCCTCACAGATAGTGTAAAGCTTGGCTTTCACTTAACATCTTGCTGAAGTTTAGGAGTTGAAGGCACTATAGCTGCAGACACAAGCATCTCTTTAACTGACAGTTTGAGTGGCACTTCAGAGTGACAGCAAACACATTGGTAATGGTTACCAGGCAGATTTTTAAAGATGACTCTTTATAAATAAGTAAAAATATTCAACTTTCCTAAGGTGGTTGTAAAAGGTTATTACTTCATTGTTTTAAACCACATTTAAGATGGCCAATACAGCATCTTACAGTAAAGCAATAAAAGCATCCTTGGAGTTCCCGGCGTGGCACAGAGGAAATGAATCCGACTAGGAACCATGAGGTTGTGGGTTCGATCCCTGGCCTCGCTCAGTGGGTTAAGGATTTGGCATTGCTTTGAGCTGTGGTGTAGACTGCAGGCACATCTTGTATCTGGTGTTGCTGTGGCTCTGGCGTAGGCCAGCAGCTATAGCTCCGATTAGACCCCTAGCCTGGGAACCTCCACAAGCCGTGGATGCGGCTCTAAAAGGATAAAAGACAAAAAAAAAAAAAGCATCCTTACCGCAAACTAACCTGCTTGTAATATTTCACATATAGCTCTAGAATTCTTTAAATATGTCCATCCTTAAATGTAATATTTCCAAAAATTAACAAGTTGCTCAAACATTTAGAATTTGGACAAATAAATTCTCTGATTGAAATTTACAAATAAAATGGTATAATGCCTTGAGTATAAAAATGATTTACATAAAACTGAAAATATTATACAACGACACTAGCATAGTACATCTATAAACTCAATGTGAAGCCTCTGATATTTTCTTTTTTTTTGCTTTTTAGGGCTGCACCTGCGGCATATGGAGGTTCCCAGGCTAGGGGTCGGATCAGAGCTGTAGCTGCTGGCCTACGCTACAGCCACAGCAATGCCAGACCCGAGCCGCATCTGCAGCTCACAGCAACGCCAGATCGAACCTACAACCTCATGATTCCTGGTCGGATTCGTTAACTGCTGCGCCACGATGGGAACTCCAAAGCCTCTGATATTTTCTAAGGATATAGTAAAATCATACTTTGAGGACTAGGTGATAAAGCTTATCAAGGGCATAAATGACTATCCCAGAAACTTTTATAGGATTTTCATAATACTGGCCAAGTGCTTGCCCTCCTCTTGGCTGTCAATAAAAGTGTCATTACATGATGACTTGAGTAATTGCAGGCATCTCTGGCTGGCCTAGAAATCTCACAGCCTCCTTCAGAGTCTCTGGAGTAGTACTGTCACCACAGTGACCAATTCTTCCAATTCTGATGTGTACTGATCCTGGACTGGAATGGGTAACTGACAGACAGGTATGCACCAACATCAAGTAGTTCAGTAAACAACCTGTGATGAGCAACACCCAACACCTGAAACAGACCCACTGTTATCTGCTTCATGCTCCTTGATTTCAAATTGTACCTCAAACCCACAGTAATCAAAGCAGCATGATACTGGCAGAAAAACAGAAACATAGACCGATGAAACAGAATTGAGAGGCCAGAAATAAACTCACACACATAAATGGACAATTAATTTCTGCAAAAGGAAAAAAGGACACACAATGGAAAAGGATGGTCTCCTCAATAAAGTGTGTTGGGAAAACTGGACAGCCAGACTTTAAAAATGAAGCTAGGAGTTCCCTAGTGGGGCAGTGGGCTAAGGATCCAGCGTTGTCTCTGCGGTCTCAGGTCACTGTTGTAGTGCAGGTGCAATCCCTAGCATGTATGCCATAGGAATGCCTCCCCACCCCCCAAAATAAAATTAGACCACTATCTCACACCATACTAAAAAATCAACTGAAAATTGGTTGGAGACTTGAATGTAAGACCTGAAACCATAAAACTCCTAGAAGAAAATAGGCACTATGCCTCTGACACTGATGTTACCAGTATTTTTTGGTATCTGCCTCTTCAGGCAAGGGAAATAAAATAAAAAATAAACAAATGGAGGAGTTCCTGCTGTGGCTCAGCAGGTTACGAACCCGACATAGTGTCTGTGAGGATGTGGGTTCAATCCCTGACCTCACTCAGTGGATTGCCACAAACTGTGGCATAGGTCATAGATAGGACTCAGAGCTGGCATTGCTGTGGCTGTGGTGTAGGCTGGCAGCTGCACCTCCGACTTGACCTCTAGCCTGGGAACTTCCATATGCTGCAGGTGTGGCTGTAAAAAGAAAAGAAACAAAAACCCCCAAATGGAACTACATCAAACTAAAAGGCTTTTACACTATAAAGGAAAATATCAATAAAACAATAAGGCAGCTTACTCAGTGTTAGAACATATTTGCAAATGATACATCTGAAAAGGGTTAATATCCAAAATATACAAAGAAAGCATACAACACTAGATCAAATAAACCCAAACACCCAATTAAAAACTGAATAGAAGACCTGAGTAGAAATTTTTCCAAAGAAGATATACAGATGGCCAACAGGCACATGAAAAAATGCTCAGTATCACTGATTATTAGGGAAATGCAAATAAAAACCAAAATGATATCGCCTCATTCCTGTTAGAGTGGCTATTATCAAAAAGATAGGAAATAACAAATGTAAGCAAAAACGTGGAGTAAAGAGAACCCTCGTGCACCATTGATAGGAATGTAAATTGATGCAGACACTGGAAACAGTAGGGAGAGTCCTAAAAAAATTAAGAATAGAACTATCATATGACCCACCTACTCTATTTCTGGGTATTCATCCAAAGAATATGCAAACACTAACTCAAAAAGATACATGTACCCATGTGTTAAACTGCACTATTTATAACAGCCAAGACATGGAAACAACCCAACTACCCATCAATAAATGAATACCACAGAAGATGTGGTATATATCCCACATACAATGGAATATTACTCAGCCATAAAAGATGAAATTGTACCTTTTCAACAACATAGATGGAACTTGAAGATGTTAAGTGAAGTAAGTCAACAGAGAAAAACAAAAATATTATATAATTTTACTTATATGTGGAATATAAAAAACAAACAAGCAAACAAAAAACAAAATAAATGAACAAACCAAACCAACCAAAAACAAACATGTAGTTACTGAGAACGGAGTAGTGGTTACCACATGGGAAAGACAAAATAGGTAAAGGGGTTAACTGGATGGTGACAGATGTAAACAAAATTTTTGGTGATGAGCTTGCTGTAATGCATATAGAAGTAGAAATATAATGTTGTATACATGAACCATAAACATTACAGACTAATGTTACTTGAATAAAAAAAAAGTTTTTTTAGATGTTCCCATTGTGGCTCAGCGGGTTAAGAACCCCGACTAGTATCCATGAGGATGAGGGTTCGATCCCTGGCCTTGCTCAGTAGGTTAAGGATCCAGCATTGATGCAAGCTTTGGGGTAGGTCACAGATGTGACTTGGATCCAGTGATGCTGTGGTGTAGGCCAGAAGCTGCAGCTCGATTTCAACCCCTAGCCTGGGAACTTCCATATGCTGCAGGTGGGGCCCTAAAAAGAAAAAAAAAGATTTTTTAAAAGACCAATGAAGTTTTAACTTTTAGAACTGGCAAAGGAATTTTAGATGTTCTTGAGAAATTATCAATTTCTTATCAAAAATTGATAAGAGCTTATCAGAAGCCATGAATTTTAACAGATATACATTGAAAATTTGGTGACACAGAAACAAAGACTACATGTAGTGCAGAAACGTGGAAGCAGTATGGTAAGAATCACGTGGATGACCAAGGTAGCAAATATAACTGTTATTAAAGCCAAAGAGGCTGTGGGCATCACTCTGTGAAGTGCGCCCTGCAACAGCTCCACACCTTTCTATTGCTCCAGACACTGCTCAGAATCTTTTCTCCATCCTCTGTTCTGAGGTTTTCTTCTCTGAGTTTTAGAAATGGTTATAATCACGTGAGGTTGTCTACAAAGCAGTAATGAAAGAGCTAAATAAAGTGTGAAGGCATGAAAAAGGGTAACCAAGAGAAGACAAGGAAGAGCACGGCTTGAGTATTGCCAACATTTCATACATTTCTTCCATTTATTCTTAACTCTGAGAGCCAAAAGAGATATAGCGGGGATCAGATCAGAACAATGTAAGCAAAAAATTTAAAGAATGAAATAAGTAGTAAGTTATTAAGATAGTCTCTTAGCCCCAAACTACCTTTCTACACTAAGGCCTGGAATGCTGACTGGGGTTCAGTTAGCTCCATTCTCCTTTGCCATCTGCTCCCTGACAGACTTCACCAACAAGGAAGGGAGACAGGGGCTGGAGGAGGGGACAGCCAAGGGGATCTGCTGCTCAAGTGAGCACCGCTCTAGACACTTCTCACACATCAGCAGGAGGTTCCAGTTCCTAACTTGTTTTTACAGGCCTACATCCATCATCGATGCCTCCTCAAAAGTACCTGTGCAGTTAGACAGAACTTCCTCCTGATCCCAACTCTCTGGGCCTCCACCTGAGCTCCTGGCTATTTGCATAGGCAGCGTCCCCTCCACAGGCCTGGGTCCCAGCCCCACAAAACTCTCTTCCTCAAGTCCAGGCTGCTGGCTGAGAACTGCTCCCAATATTTACCTGAGAATTCCCTTTTTGCTTTTTTTAGTCCTCCAACAGGTATTAACTTAATCTTCCATGTAAAATTATTTCTATTAAAAGAATTAACAGGAGTTCCCATAGTGGTGCAGTGGTTAGCAAATCCGACTAGGAACCATGAAGTTGCAGGTTCGATCCCTGCTGGCCTTGCTCAGTGGGTTAAAGATCGGGCATTGCCGTGAGTTGTGGTGTAGGTTGCAGACGTGGCTCAGATCCCACATTGCTGTGGCTGTGGTGTTGGCCGGCGGCTACATCTCCACTTAGACTCCTAGCCTGGGAACCTCCATATGCCGTGGGTGCAGCCCTAGAAAAAGGCCAAAAAAGAAAAAAAAAGAATAAACAAGGTTTCTGTTTTCCTGACTTCACTCAAAAATAGAAGCAGTAACCAAAAATGATCATATTTTTCTAAGTATTCAACAGCTTTCTGGCACTAGTACTTAATTTTATTTTTATTTAATTGTTTACACATAATATCTGTTTTAATTGTTCACCAGGAAATATGGCAGATTTTCAGATTAACATTTCTCCCAAAAAGGTTTTACATATAAGTATTATTCATCTGCAAACATATATTGAAAGTCTTCTGGGGTTGCAGCAAGGTGGCGGAGGAGTACGAGGTCGCGCTCACCCTCTCTCACAAACCCATCAAAAAAACACATCTACATGTAAAACGACTTACACAGAACATCAACTGAATGCTGGCGGAAGAACTTAAACCTCCAAAAAGGGCAAGAAACTCTTGATATTTATGGGTAGAACAACAGAAAAAAAAAAAGGAGAGAGAGAGAAAAGGAATAAGGACAGCACCAGTAATCCAGGGAGGGAGCTGTGAAGGAAAAAAGGAACCCACACCTTGGGAAGCCACCTAACCCACGGAAAGGTCAGGCGAGCCGGAGGGACCTCAAAGCCTTATAAAAGTGCAGCAGCTGGACTGGGTATGGCAAAGTGGAGTGAGAGCCTCACAGATCATCTGAACAACAGCACAGACACCACAGCCTGAGACGCTCGGTCGGGGGATGGGAGCTGAGACAGGCTCTGGAGGTCAGTCCCTGGGAGAGGTCTGGGACTGGCGGTATGGAGACAGCCTAAGGGGCTAAGGAGCAGTGCGCCACAAGTGGGGGAGCGATACTCTACGGGCTGGGGAGTGGAACACCAGGACAGAGGGAACCTGGGAGAAGGTCTAGGCCCACAGGAGAGGCAAGGCTCCATTGTTGGGGAGGATGGCAGGAGGAGGGGTTGACCACCATAGGAAACTACTTGCAAGAGAGCATGTGCAGAGGGCGGGCTCGCAGAGGGCAGGGTGGATCAAGCGCAAACCTCCAGCAGCCAGAGGCGAGCTAACAGAGGGCAGGGTGACTCTAGCGCAAACCACTGCAGCCTGAGGCCACTTGCTAGACTGCTGTGGTCCTGCAGTCTTCTGGACACAGACTGCCCAAGCCGCCGGTGACCAGAAGCCACTTGCTAGACTGCCACAGTGGATCAGGTGTCTCTGGGCACAGCTCACCCACAACAGGAAGCAGCTTGCTAGACTGCGGCAGACCAGGCTTCTTAGGGTGCTGACTGCCCGCAACATGGAGGCCGCTTGCTTACCCATGGTAGTCCAGCATCTCCAATGCAGACATCCATAAGACTTTTGCTCCTATACGGGAGACTGGGCACTTCTTGTGCATGCTACCAGTGGCCAGGCACTTCTAGTGTGGGCTAAGGGCATCAGGGGGCTAAGTGCGACACATGGCCTACCAACCATCAGACACTGTTGCTATCACTTCCCTGGGAACACACCCGCCCTGAAGCTACCACTGCCAAACGGTCAGGGCAGTGCCCAGACACTTGCTCTCTGTCCCCTCCCAAGTCCATACAACTAGGAACAGCAGGTGCAGCATCTCCTGTGTGGTCTAAGTGGGACAGCGTGCTTCCTGGTGGCCTGCAGGGGGCGGGAGCAAACCACCGCAATTATCCCCTACTCCAGAGGTGGGTGTGGCCCACCGCCACAGGGGACACCTGAACAAAAATCACTTGCAGCCGGACCACCTCATAGGGCACCACAGAGAAGGATATTATGATGGAACACCACTTGCTGTTGCTCTCGCTCCCCTGGGAGCACACCCATCCTGCATCTGCCACTGCCAAACATTCTGAGCAGCGCCCAAAAGCTTATCCCTTCCCAGGAACCTATAACTAAGAGACCGTTGTGCAGCACATCCTGTAGGGGCTAAGCAGGATGAGGTACTTCCTGCATGCTCTACAGGAGGCAGAGGCAAACCACCACAGTTATCTCTGGCTCCAGAGATGGGAATGGCATGTTAACACTAGGGGTGCATGAACAGGCACCACTTGCAGCCCCTGTCACCTCAAGGGCACCACAGAGGAGAGCACTGGGACTGAACATCACTTGTGGGTGCTCTTGCATGCCTGGGAACACACCAGCCCCTATGCTCCCACCAGTAAGTGCTCTGGGCAGAACCCAAATGCTTGATCTCTATCACTTCCCAGGACCCTGAAACTAGGAAAAACCTGTACAGCACCTCCTATGTGGGCTGAGTGAGACGGGTTGCTTCATGTATGTGCGCTGAGGTGGAGGGGGCAAACCACCACAGTTATCTCTGGCTCCAGAGATGATCAAGGCCTGCTACCACTAGGAGTCCCTGAACAGGTACCAGGTGCTGTTCCAGTCACCCAAGAGGAGGACATTGCAATCGAACACTAGCCGTATGGCTCTCACTACCCTGGGACCTCACACATCCTGCTGCTGCTACTGCCATGTGTTCTGGACACCTGGTAGATCTGCCTAGAACTCATTACCACTTCCCAGGGTCCTGCAACTAGGAGTAGCCAGTGACACCTTCCTGCAGGCCCTTGCTGCTGTTGAGAGCCCAGTGACCAGGCACCAACTGCTGGCCCTATCCATTGCTTCCTTTGCCCTGAAAACACACAGAGCACCAGGGATATAACAGCCTGCTCACACCGAAGAAAGACACACCAAATATTCAAATTCCCACACCAAAAATACAAGGAGGAGAGATTGGATTAAGACTGAAGAATAGAAGGACTGGAGCTCAACTTCTCTTCCAAAAAACAACAAAACTACAACCAAATGCTGAGCAGCCTTCAACCAAATGGACTGTAAACTTCCAAAAAAGATATTCTACTCCAGAAGACAAAGAGGAGACCACATCAAGAGGTAGGAGGGGCGATTACGTGATAGAAGCAACCCCATACCTCTCAGGTGGGCAGCCCCACAGACTGGAAAGTAACTGCATCAGAGAGACTCAGCTACAGGACTGAGAGTTCTGAGCCCCACATCAAATCCCCACGCCTGGGGATTGGGCACAGGAAGAGCCCCTGGAGCATCTGGCATTGAAGGCCAGTGGGGCTTATGTGCAGGAGCTCCACAGCACTGGGGGAAACAGAGACCCCACTCTTGAAAGGCACACACAGACTTTCACGTGCACTGGGTCTCAGGGCAAAGCACTCTCCATAGGAATCCGGGTCGAACCTGACTGCAATTCTTGGAAGATCTCCTGGGAAAACAGGGGTGACTGCAGTTTGCTGTGCGGGAAGGGCATTGGAGGTGAAGCTCTCAGGAACATTCATCAGCCTGCATTTCTCTGGAGGTGGCCATTTCTGGGAAAATCTGGTCCTTCCCATCAGTGCTGAGAAGCCCAAGGCCAAATAATAATCCAGGTGGGATCACAGCCCCACACATCAGTTCAAAGGCTGCCTAAAGACCCCTCAGGCACACAGCCAGCCTCTAATCTCATCCAGAGACAAAGCCCCACCCATCAGAGGGATAAGAATCAACCCCACCTACCAGTGGGCAGGCATCACTCCCTCCCATCAGGAAGCCTACAGCAAGCCCACTCTACACTAACTTTAGCCATAGGGGAGGCAAACTCCGGAACTAAGAGAGGCTACATTTCTATTGTTGGCAAAAAGGTCACCACACCAAAAACCTATAAAAATGAAAAGACAGCAAACTATAACACAGATAAGGGAGAAAGAGAAAAGCCCAGAAAAACAGCTCAGTGATGAGGAGATTATCAGCCTCCCAGAAAGAAACTATAGACTGTTGATGCTGAAGATGATGCAAGGCATTGGAAATAGACTGGAGGCAAAGATCGATCATTTACAGGAAACACTGAGCAAAGAAGTACAAGCTGTAAATATTAAACAAGAAGAGATGCAAAATACAATCACTGAAATAAAAAATTCATTAGAAGCAGCCAATATTAGAATACAGGAGGCAGAAGAACAAATCAGTGAGGCGGAGGACAGATTAGTGGAAATCACTAATGTGGAAGAGAAAAGAGATAGAAGATTGAAAGGAAATGAGCAGAGTCTCAGAGAACTCTGGGATAATGTTAAATGCACCAATATCCGTATTATAGGGGTGCCAGAGGGAGAAGAGAGAGAGAAGGGGACAGCAAAAATATTTGAAGAGATAATAGCTGAAAACTTCCCTAATATGGGAAAGGAACCACTCACTCAAATCCAGGAAGCGCAATGAGTACCATATAAAATAAACCCAAGGAGGAACACCCCGAGACACATATTAATCAAAAGGACCAAAATTGAAGACAAAGAGAAAATTTTGAAAGCAGCTAGGGAAAAGAAACAAATGACATACAAGGGAACCCCAATAAGGTTATCAGCAGATTTTTCAGCTCAAACTCTGCAGGCCAGAAGGGAGTGGCATGATATACT
>PVHT020000052.1:127298-150021 GCA_004024745.2 Catagonus wagneri
GGACTTAGAAATTATCATGCAAAGTGAAACCAGTCAGACAATTAGACAGCAACACCCAATGATACCGCTTACATGTGGAAACTAAAAGACACAATGAACCTTCTTACAGAACAGACAATGACTCACAGACTTTGGAAAACCTTGGTTTTTCAAATAAGACAATCTGGGGGGATGGGGGATGCACTGGGGGTTTGGGATATAAATTTTGTAAAATTGACCTGTGATGATTTATGTACACCTATAATTGAAATAAAATCCATTAAGAGAAAAAAAAAAAAAAGAAGGTGTTAACTACTTAAAAAACAGGGCAACCATAAATCAAAACGGAATATCAAGTCCATAAATATTGAAAAGAAAAGCACTCAAGAATACAATAAATGGAAACCATCCAACCAAAAAAAGAAAGGAAGACAAGAGAACCATAGAATCAACTGGAAAACAAGGTCTAAAATGGCAATAAATACATATCAATCATCACCTTAAATGTGAAAGGACTGAGTGCTCCAATCAAAAGACACAGAGTGGCCGACTGGATAAAAAAGCAAAAACTTACAATCTGCTGTGTATAAGAGACTCATCTTAGGGCAAAGAACACACATAGACTGAAAGTGAGGGGATGAGAAAAGATATTTCACGCCAATGGACAAGACAGCAGAGCAGGAATTGCAATACTTATATCAGACAAAATAGACATTAAGATGAAGACCATAAATAAAGACAAAGAAGGACACTATTTAATGGTTAAAGGATCCATTCAAGAAAAGGATATTACAATCGTCAATATATATGCCCCTAATATAGGTGCACCCAAGTACCTACAACAAGTACTATCAGACTTGAGGAATAGATGAGAATACAATAATAGTAGGAGACTTTAACATTCCACTCACATCAATGGACACATCCACTAGGCAGAAAATCAGTAAGGTAACAGAGATCTTAAATGACACAGTACAAAAGTCAGACCTAATTGACATTTTCAGGACATTACATCCCAAAAAATCAGAGTATACATTCTTCTCAAGTGCACATGGAACATTCTCAAGGATAGATCACATACTGGGTCACAAAGCTAACCTCAACAAATTTAAGAGTATAGAAATTATTTCAAGTATCTTCTCTGACCACAATGGCATGAAAGCAAAAATCAACCACAGGAAAAGAAATGAGAAAAAACACACTACATGGAGACTAAACAATATGCTACTAAAAAATGAATGGGTCAATGAGGAAATCAAGAAGGAAATTAAAAAATACCTCGAGACAAATGATGGTGAAGACACAACCACTCCAAATCTATGGGATGCTGCAAAAGCAGTGTCAGAGGGAAGTTCATAGCAATATAGGCCTTCTTCAAAAAAGAAGAAAAACCTCAAATTGATAACTTAACCGAACACCTAAATGAATTAGAAAAAGAACAAACAAAACCTAAAGTCAGCACAAGGAAGGAAATTACAAAGATCAGAGAGGAAATCAATAAAAGAGAGATTCAAAAAACAATAGAAAAATCAATAAAACCAAGAGCCAGTTCTTCGAAAAAGTAAACAAAATTGACAAACCTCTGGCTAGACTCACCAAGAAGAGGAGACAAAAAACCACAAAACAAAGTAAGAAATGAAAAAGAAGTTACAATGGATATTACAGAAATACAAACAAACATGAGAGAATACTATGAACAATTGTACGCTAACAAATTTGACAACTTAGAAGAAACGGACAACTTTTTAGAGACTTACACCCTGCCAAAATTGAATCAAGAAGAAATGGATCAACTGAACAGACTGATCACTAGAAATGAAATTGAGTATATCATAAAACACTCTTTACAAATTAAAGTACAGGACCAGATGGCTTCACATGTGAATTCTACCAAACATACACAGAGGAACTCATACCGATTCTCTTTAAACATTTCCAAAAAGTTGAAGAAGGAGGAACACTTCCAAAGACATTCTATGATGCCACCACCGCCCTAATTCCAAAACCAGACAAAGATACCACAAAAAAAGAAAACTATAAGCTAATATCTTTGAGGAATAGAGATGCAAAAATTCTCAACAAAATTTTAGCCAAACGAATCCAACAATATATAAAAAAGATCATATACCACAACCAGGTGGGATTCATCCCAAGTGCACAAGGATGGTTCAACATATGCAAATCAATCATCATTCACCGCATTAACATCAGAAAAGTCAAAAACCACATGATCATCTCAATAGATGCAGAAAAAGCATTTGACAAAGGCCAACATCCATTCATGATCAAAACTCTTACCAAAATGGGGATAGAGGGAACATACCTTAACATGATAAAAGCCACTTACGACAAACCCTCAACAAATAGAATACTTGATGGACAAAAGCTTAAAGCCTTCCCACTAAACTCTGGAACAAGACAAGGATGCCTACTCTCACCACTGTTATTCAACATAGTATTAGAAGTCCTAGCTACAGCAATCAGACAAACAAAAGAAATAAAAGGCATCTAAACAGGAAGAGAAGAGGTAAAACAGTCACTGTATGTAGATGACATGATACTATATAAAGAAAACCCCAAGGACTCAACCCCCAAATTACTTGAACTGATCAACAAATTTAGCAAAGTAGTGGGGTATAAGGTTAACCTTCAGAAATCAAACGCATTTCTGTATACTAACAATGAAATATTAAAAAGGAATGCAAAAATATGATAGCTTTTAAAATTGCACCCCCAAAAAATCAAATACCTGGGAATAAACCTGACCAAGGAGGTGAAAGACTTATATTCCAAGAACCATAAAACATTAATCAAGGAAATCAAAGAAGATACAAAGAAATGGAAAGATATCCCATGCTCGTGGGCTGGAAAAATTAATATTGTAAAAATGGCCATACTACACACAGCAATCTACAGATTCAGTGCAATCCCTATCAAATTACCCATGACATTCACAAACAATCCAAAAATTTATTTGGAACCACAAAGGACCTAGAATCACCAAAGCAATTCTGAGGAGCAAAAACCAAGCAGGAGGCATAACTCTCCCAGACTTCAGGCAATATTACAGGGCCACAGTAATCAAGTGTCGTACTGGTACCAAAACATATTCAGACCAATGGAACAGAATAAAGAACCCAGAAATAAGCCCAGATACCTATGGTCATATAATCTTTGACAAAGGAGGCAAGAACACTAAATGGGAAACCTGAACAGCTGCAAATGAATGAAACTAGAACACACTCTCACACCGTGCACAAAAATAAACTCAAAATGGCTTAAAGACTTAAATATAAGACAAGACACCATTAAAATCCTGGAAGAAAACATTGGCAAAACATTTTCTGACATCAACCTTACAAATGTTTTCTCAGGTCTCCCAAAGCAACAGAAATAAAAGCAAAGATAAACCAATGGGACCTAATCAAGGTGACATGCTTTTGCACAGCAAAGTAAAGCAAAAGAAAACAAAAAGACAGCTTACAGAATGGGAGATAATAGTGTCAAATGATGCAACTGACAAGGGCTTAATCTCTAAAATATACAAACAACTTATACAACTCAACAGCAAAAAAGCCAACAATCCCATTGAAAAATGGGCAAAAGACCTCAACAGACATTTCTCCAAAAAAGATATGCATTGGAGTTCCCGCTGTGGCACAGTGGTTAACGAATCCGACTAGGAACCATGAGGTTGCGGGTTCGATCCCTGCCCTTTCTCAGTGGGTTAACAGTTCGGCGTTGCCGTGAGCTGTGGTGTAGGTTGCAGACGTGGCTCGGATCCTGAATTACTGTGGCTGCGGTGCAGGCCAGTGGCTACAGCTCCGATTAGACCCCTAGCCTGGGAACCTCCACATGCCGCTGGTGCGGCCATAAAAAAATGACAAAAGGCAAAAAAAAAAAAAAAAGATATGCAGATGGCCAACAAGCACATGAAAAAATGCTCAACATCACTGATGATTAGAGAAATGCAAATCAAAACTACCACGAGATACCACCTCACACCAGTCAGAATGGCCATCATTAATAAGTCCACAAACAACAAATGCTGGAGGGGGTGTGGAGAAAAGGGAACCCTTCTGCACTGTTGGTAGGAATGTAAGCTGGTACAACCGCTATGGAAAACAGTATGGAGGTATCATAGAAAACTATACATAGAACTACCATATGACCCAACAATCCCACTCTTGGACATATATCTGGACAAAACTTTCCTTGAAAAAGACACTTGCACACTCATGTTCATTGCAGCACTATTCACAATAGCCAAGGCATGGAAACAACCCAAATGTCCACTGACAGATGATTGGATTAGGAAGATGTGGTATATATACACGATGGAATACTACTCAGCCATGAAAAAGAATAAAATAATGCCATTTGCAGCAACATGGATGGAATTAGAGAACCTCATACTGAGTGAAGTAAGTCAGACAGAGAAAGACAAATACCATATGATATCACTTATATCTGGAATCTAATATACTGCACAAATGATCCTTTCTATAGAAAAGAAAATCACAGACTTGGAGAATATTGTGGTTGTCAAGAGGGTGGGGGAGGGAATGGGATGGCATGGGAGTATGGGATTAATAGTTGTAGACTATTTCCTTTGGTATTGAAAATCAAGGAGATGCTGCTGTATAGCACCAGGAACTATGTCTAATCACTTGTGACAAATCTATATGTGTATGCATAACCAAATCACCACACTGTACAGTTGAAAAATTGACAGAAAATTGTAAACCAGCTATAATGGAAAAAAAAAAAAAACGCCTTCTAAAACATAGCTTGTTCTTTTAATTAAATTTCATATGTCCTTCATTGTGTTTATTCTTGAGTTTGCTACGCTATATAGTTTCTTCACAAAGAATTAAAAAGGCTGTGGAATGCCCGGCATGGCACAGCAGAAATGAATCCAACTAGGAACCATGAGGTTGCGAGTTCGATCCCTGGCCTCGCTCATTGGGTTAAGGATCTGGTGTTGCTGTGAGCTGTGGTGTAGGTTGCAGATGTGGCTCGGACCCCCTGTTGCTGTGGCTGTGACATAGGCTGGCCGCTGTAGCACTGACTGGACCCCTAGCCTGGGAATCTCCATATGCCACAGGTGTGGCCCTAAAAAGAAAAAACAAAAGGAATAAAAAAGGGTGAGTAATCACACATTTTTAAATTAGTAAGTCTAGGTGATTAAATTTCAACTCTGAACATATTCCTGGATAATTGCCTATTTTTTATGTTTTCTTAAATACAATAATTGAAGATGTCATACTTATGGAGAAGTATATATAACATGTATATAACATATACCTTGTTTCCAATTTAAGAAACAGAACTTAATATTTTGGAGGAGGAGTATCATATGCTCCCTACATCCCATCCTATGGCCGAAAGACACAACCACTACCAGCAAGTTTGTAGTTTTTACCAACCTCGCTAACCCTAAACAAGTAATGATATATGTACACATATAACTAAAATATATCTTTATAATTATACATAAATTTTTGATATGTATATTGAGGTATATAAAAATTATACACATACATTTTTTGAACGTTGAAAATTGAAATCCTACTGTCTGTATTTTCCCATGCCTTGTTTGTTCTCAAGATTGTATTAATAAGAATTATCTATCTTTAAGACAGATAAATGTAATCGCTTTCACTGTTCAACAGATGTTCTTTAAAAGATATCATAATTTACTCAGCAATTATTTTGTTGAAAAATATCTGAGGGGTTTCGGTGCTGCTATAAATATGAACACAGTTATATGTGTTACCTGGTCACCTATTCCAGTGCTGGGTGAGAGAATATGGACCTTTTCAATTTATTTATTTATTTGTTTGTTTGTTTATTTATTTATTGTCTTTTTGCCTTATTTGGGCCACACCTGCGGCATATGGAGGTTCCCAGGCTAGGGGTCTAACAGGAGCTGTAGCTGCCGGCCTTCACCACGGTCACAGCAACGTGGGATCCAAGCCGCATCTGCACCTACACCACAGCTCACGGCAACGCCGGATCCTTAACCCACTAAGCAAGACCAGGGATCGAACCCGCAACCTCATGGTTTCTAGTCGGATTCATTAACCACTGAGCCACAATGAGAACTCCTTGGACCTTTTCAGTTTAATGAGCTATTGCCAGTTTTACAAGAAAGTATATCAATCTGCGTATCTATCATCAGTGTAAAATAGTTCTCACTAATTCACATCTTTGACAATATTTTACATTCTCTGATTTTCAAAATTTTTGAAAAAGATATTAATCAGTAGTATTTCCTAAGATGAAATCCAAGGTGTAACTTGAAGTTATTTACACTCCCTCACTTTCAACATATTGTCCTGCACCTCTGCAAACATCCATTTATAAAGCTACAAGTGTACTTTCACCAGTGCTTTCCTACAGGGCAAGTTTATCTGGATAGCTTCACTGAAGAGGAATCTCTCTAGCTGAGCAAAGGTGAGCAGTAGTTTGCCAACTGAAAATGGAAAAGGGGGAGTTCATGCTGTGGCCCAGTGGGTTAAGAAACCAGTGTTACTGCAGCTGTGGTTTAGATTGCAGCTGGGGATTGGATTTGATCCCTGGCCTGGAAACCTCCATTTGCCATGGATGTGGGGAAGGGAGGAAGAAAGAAATTGGAAAAAGATACCATATGATAGCACTTATGTGTGGAATCTAAAAATTGATACAAATAAACTTATTTACAAAACAGAAACAAATTCAGACTTCCAAAACAAATTTATGGTTACCAAAGGGGGAAGGGGGTGAGGGATAAATTAGGAGCTTGCGACTAACATATACACACTACTATATATAAAATAAACAAAAGGGAGATAGTGCAGCGAACTCTACTCAATATAAAAGAAAATAACTTGAAAAGAGTAGATAGACGTATTCACAGCAATGTATCACTTTGCTGTACATCAGAAACTAACACAATATTTATAAATCAACTGTACTCCAAAAGTAAAATAATCATTAAAAAATGATTAAAAACATAAAAAGATGAAAATGGAAAAAGAAATCACAGGACCTCAGTCAGAGAATGAAACATTCACAAGGAGACTGTTATAAAATGACTTAAATCTGATGGTGATGGTTTGCTACATACGTGAAGACTACGCTTTCATGTGATAATTTGCTTATTGGGTTCCTGTGTGAAACAGCATTTTGTGCCTATGACTTAATCTGTTTGTTACTACATGAAAAGAAGACATTTTTGCAAAGTATATGTTGTAACACAATCAGGGATCATTTCTAAAATAAAATTTAACTCAAAATTTGGATAATTACCTTTAATTAGCTGTGTTTTTCTCAAGGCAGTCAAGTCAGAAACTTTACTAATTTTTTCTAATGATAATAAATGGCATCAAATCTTAAATGACCAATGACTTGATTTTCTTCTCATTAACTCTGCCTTCCACTAGCAAAACTACCACTGAAAAGAATGGAGATTCAAGAAATTTACAGCATGAGAAGCATAAACATCCTGGAAAATTTTATCTGAATTAAGTACACATGCATATTGGGAGGGGACAGGGAGGGTAAATGATAAGAGAGAAAGATAACGAAACTTACTAACTTTGGAACAAAATATCACAAACGAAAACATTTCTTTCAAAGCTATGTAAAGAAATGCAAACATCTCAAACAAAAATTACAGTAACCCAGTGTTGCCTGGCAGTATACAATTTTTTTTAAGAAGCACTTTCAAGATACAAATCATATCACTCAATTCCCTAAAAAGAATTCTTCAGTGGGTAGATACTGCATTTGGAATAAATGCTCCTTATAAAGCATTTAAACTCGTATGGTCCACATGATCAGAAAACTCTCTCATGTTTATTGCATTCCATGAACAGGGGGTAGGGTGGGGGTGGTGGCAGTGGATAACTGGACTATTTTTTCCTCCTGGAATAGTTTTAGCATCCAGCCAGGTATGAAAGCTATGAATTAAGAGTCATCTTATCCCTCCTTCGTCCTTACCCTGTATCTCTGTATACTGGAATCCTGTTCTAATGCATCTCCAAAGACTCCCAGCCGCCCTTCTCCTCTTCATCCTTCCACAGGGACCTTGGCTTGTACCCTCAACATCTGACTGGCCAAGTCTCCAGCTTTAAGTTTCCTCTCTAAACCATCATTCAGGAGTTCCCATTGTGGCTCAGTGGTAAAGGACCTGACTAGTATCCATGACGGTGCAGGTTGATCCCTAGCCTTGCTCAGTGGGTTAAGTATCCAGGCATTGCCATACGCTGCGGTGTAGGTCACAGACACAGCTCAAATCTGGCATGGCTATGGCTGTGGTGTAGGCCAGCAGTTTCAGCTCTGATTTGACCCCTAGCCTGGGAACTTCCATATGCCGTGGGTGTGGCCCTAAAAAACAACAATAAAAGATAAACCATCATTCACAAGTACCTCACAACAGCCTTTCAAAAAATGCCTGAGTATGTTGCATCCTTGCCTAAAAGCATTCCCGGGGCTAAGCAGTGCTTGCAGAATCAAGTCTAAACCCTTCAGCAGGTCCTTAGGCCCTTTACGAGGATGGCTCACCATCTTCTGATCCCATACCCCTAACACATTATGCTCTAGCTATATCAGATTTTACCATCTGTTTCTTGTCACTTTATTGGTTATCTTTCAAAATCCAGTTCAAGTATGATTTTTCAAGTATATTCAACATTCAACCTCTTCTGTGTTTCTATAGTATCTTATTTATATAACTAAAAAATACCTTTATATTGTACAGTAACTATTCATTTAACTATTGGTCCCCTTATTAGTCTATGAACTATGAAGGAAGGATTTATGTTTTTATTTTTTATTATGTTTTTATTTTTTATGTTCTATTAATTTAATAAACATTTTTTGAATGACAGGCATTAGAGTATATCTTTAAGATTCCTTACTGACTTACAGCTCATAAATTTTATTATTCAGTTCTATTTTATGAGCCATTCCACCATTTAAATTCATAAGTTGCCTTTCTAGAAAGCATTTTGGTAATAAATATCAAGAATCTGAAAAAATGTTCATTGCTTCTGATCAAGTAATTATAATCCTAAGAATATATATTAAGGAAATAATCAGAGGTATAGAGTAAAAAGGCTATCAATAAGGATGTCCAACTTAAGAGTAGCGAAAACTGGAGTCTAATTTCTTACAAGAATCGATTCACTAAATTATGATGCAATCATGAGATGGATTACTATGAAACCATCTTAAACAGTTTTTTAATTATATCAAATGGCTTGGGGAAAATGTTCATGTCATAATTTTCAGTGGGAAAAAAAAGTATAAAAGTGAAGATACATGTCCAGTCAAATGTAATGATGAGTTCATAGGATGAATTTTCCTTCTGTGTGTTTCTATGCGAAAACACACATCAATGAATGAGAACATAAAAAGAGAAAACCAAACCAATGCAATGTGCTTTTAAATAATATTATTATATCCTTGAACCAGAAATAGCATGGAAGCCCCAGCTGATCAACAATGCTAAGAGGTCACTGGTACATGGAGAAGAAGGTAAAGATCTTGGCTTATGTTGAAACTGGTGGAAGGAGAGTCCACACAGCGGGAAGTAGAACTGGTCTCACTGCTGGAAACCAGAGCTGTGACTGGGCTCCACACTCATGGACGGTGAAAACAACTGTGGCCCATAAGCATCTGTGTGGCTGGGGCGGCACGACTAGGCAGATCAGTTTTCCAGGTAAGACCTGAGCCAAGTCATTCACTAGCTTGCTGACTGAATCTGCAATAAACCTAATATGTCCAAAGGGCTGGACCTCCAGGCTGTTGATAGATAGAAGCTCTGGTTCTGGCCAGGGGGCCAAAGGCAGGCCAAGTCTAAAAAACAGAAAAAATTAGGAGAGTGTAGGATTTTCAGGGTGAGAGGAAGGGAGAGAACAAGGGACAAAAGGATGATAAGACAGTTCTGTCACAACTCCACAACTCCACAACTTTTCCACAGTTGTAACATAAAAGTAATCATAGACAATTCATAAATAATTGGATATATAGTTAGAATGGCTATATTCCAACTGAACTTTATTTCCAAAAGCCCACAGACTATAACCCTCAAATACCTTCTGATGCCTGGTTATTTTTTGTTGTTGTTGTTGTTGTTTTGTTTTTTGTTTTTGCTTTTTAGGGCTGTACCCGTGGCATATGGAGGTTCCCAAGCTAGGTGTCGAATCAGAGCTACCGCTGCTGGCCTACGCCCCAGCCACAGCAATGTGGGATCTGAGCTGCGTCTGCAACCTACACCACAGCTCACAGCAACACTGAATGAGGCCAGGGATTGAACCCATATCCTCATGGATCCTAGTCAGGTTTTAACTGCTGAGCCACCAAGGGAACTCCTGGATGTCTGTTTTAAATCAACATTCAAATACTACGAAGAAAACTACTGAGTAGTAACACAGCTTATAAGTATTAATAAATGAGACATGGATTCATTGTGGATGAAGCAGAAACTATAAAAAAAATCCAAAAAGAACTTTAATATATTTTTATAAAATCAAAGAGATACACATAATATCCAAAATAAGAACAAGAAGCTATTTAAAGGTAAACATAGATATGGTAAATAGTTGCATTGATAATATAAACACCAGGCTGCACAGAGTCATAGAGTTAATGAACTGGAAGACAATGTTGAGAACTGTATAAAGGCTATAGCAAAAGGAAGGCAGATTTTAATAATTTATGAAAGACAAGTTAGGATACCTAGAGCACTAGACCAGTTGGCTCCAATGCAGAGTTTTGAAACAAGAGGAGAAAGTGATGGATATGTGAACAGATTATTGTTGAGAATTCATAAAACACTAAGGTAGACATCAGTCTTCAAGTTAAAAATTCTAAGTACAGAGCAAGATAATAGACATACCTTATTAAGTCTGGAAGCAGAAGTAGAAATAGTGATAGAGCCAGAAAATGAGAGACTTAACAGCGATAGCTTATCTGCCTTTATCAAACCAGTTACACTCTTTATTCTATATTTTACTTACTATAAATAGCCAATATTTTGGGGATATTAACTATATGGAAAATATTGGGATAAATTCTACATAGCATCTCCTTAAAAGCCTCCTTAAAAAAACTTGCTTCTAAAAAAAAAAAAAAAAGTGAACAAGCCAGTGGAATTTTCTGAAGGGAATTATTAATTCAATCACTTAAAAGGAATTTTTTTTCTTTAACATTATGTCTTTATTGTAGTTGATTTGTAATGTTCTTTCAATTGCTGCTGTATGGCAAAATGACTCAGGGATACCTATATATACATTCGTTTTTTCATATTATCTTCCATCATGTTCCATCACAAGTGATTGGATATAGTTCCCTATGTTATACAGCAGGACCTAATTGCTTATCCACTCCAAATGCAATAGTTTGTATCTACCAACCCCAAACTCGCAGTCCATCCCACTCCCACTTGGCAACCATAAGTCTGTTCTCTATGTCCATGAGTTTGTTCCTTTTATGTAGTAGATTCATCTATGACATATATTAGATTCCACATGTAAGTGATAACATGCAGTATTTGTCTTTCTCTTTCTGACTTATTTCACTAGTATGAGAATCTCTGGTTCTATCAGAGTATATTCATCAAAATAGATTATTTTAAAGTAATTATATCCAACATAACCTCCTATTAACTCCTATTCAGTCGTATCAACACATATTTACACCTGTCTCATTCCGTAAAGGGACATGGTGAAGTTTTATTCTACGCCTTGTTGAAATGAAATACTGCACTCATGCTACATCCTTCCCAGAAATTGAATTTAAATTTCAGATCATAATATTTCCTTTCTTGTGTCACAAAATATCCTATTTTCTATGGAAAAGCTCATTTTGGAAAGCAAAAAATAAGAGGTATAATTAAATCATGATTTTTTACAGTTTTTAAAGGATTCCTCAGAGTTTGACAGCCTTGTAAATAGCTATTGAAGCTGATCTCATTTTACAAGAATAGTAGTATATAAGGAGATTATTTCATGACCTATACTTTCACTTCCCCACCTTCACTGTCAGCTCCTCAGAGACACATGCTTCTGTTACTAATGGGGTAGCAGGCTTGCAGTTCTTAAAATGAGTTCTGCCAAAAACAACACCTTAAATACACTGAAAAAAGTGTTCTGTGGTCAAGTAAACTAGGGATGCTGCTGCCCTTTTTTTCTGAGGACGCTGGGAATGCCTTTAAGTTTATCTTAGCCCAGCCGTTCTTATACTCATCTGCTCATGAAAGTTCCCATTTCCAGGGCACCAATGTGTAACAGCCTAGGGACAAACTTGAGAAATTCTGTGTTGGGTAAATGCAAAAGGATCAAGCCTTTCAGAGAAGCTCTTCTTACACCATTAGAAAGTGTAAACCCTTGGGGTTAAAATCACCATCCTCTTAATCCTCTGAGGCGCCAAAACACTGCTAAGATGCCCTTTCAATATACAGTCATTGCTCAAGAAGTCTAACGTGCAGGAGCAAACAGTGCTCGGTGGTACTGGCTATGCAGCATTCTCAGACTCATTTTCTGGTGTGTGTTAGTTCTCTCTTTTAAGCTCTGAGTCTTGTGAAAATCTGCCATTTTCATGACATCATAACTATGCTAAGGAAACACGTAGATGTGAAAAGTAAATGAGCTAACATTACAAAGTGAAGCACATTTATATTCACAACCAAAGTGAAAATAAATCCCCGGGTTAGGAAATCACCACTCCATTTGTTTATAAAACCATGTGTAAAATATGGCACTCTGATTTGCAAGGCTGAATGCATCAAAGTATTAAGTATCTTCCAGAAACCTCAGAAACGCCCAGCAACACATCAGGGAGAGAGAGAGAGAGAAGAATCTCATAAGCAAATCAAGATACCTGGCTAAATTCTGAAGTACGATAAATACCGTATGTGAATGGTTTGGGGTTTATATTGCTTTAAGAAATCATATTTAAATACACAGTAATGTAGCATTACACAAATGTAACATAGTTCTAATTTTTTTTTAAACAAGGTGGTCATTCTTGGGTTCAATCAATGAGCACCCATGGAGTTCCCGTCATGGCTCAGTGGTTAAAGAATCCGACTAGGAACCATAAGGTTGCAGGTTCGATCCCTGGCCTTGCTCAGTGGGTTAAGGATCCGGCATTGCGGTGAACTGTGGTGTAGGTTGCAGACGCGGCTCGGATCCCGCGTTGCTGTGGCTGTGGCGAAGGCCGGCGGCTACAGCTCCTGTTAG
Source organism: Catagonus wagneri (assembly GCA_004024745.2). Classification (NCBI taxonomy): domain Eukaryota; kingdom Metazoa; phylum Chordata; class Mammalia; order Artiodactyla; family Tayassuidae; genus Catagonus; species Catagonus wagneri. The sequence continues at coordinate 140,510 of PVHT020000052.1, forward strand.
ACCCCTAGCCTGGGAACCTCCACATGCCACGGGTGCGGGTGCGGGTGCAGCCCTAGATAAGGCAAAAAGACAAAAAAAGAAAAAAAAATGAGCACCCATATCTGAGGCTCTCAGGGGAGCATCTAGAAAGGACTTACCATCTCCTTGACAGCAATGCTTGCATCTTTAGATACCCATAGCACCTAGCAGATGCATCAGGCCCATAATAAATGATAAGTATTTAGGAACTACAAGCAAACTATATGTTACTATGTTGATTTAAATCCATATAAAAGCACCAGTGACGAGACTATACCAACTCTATAAATTTGATTATAGATCAGTATCTTTGGATAAACATTTCAACATTGGGATAGAATATCTTAAAACATTTTATCATATTTTTAGTTTATAGATGGGCTAATAACCAAGCCTCTTCTTATCTAGTGATATGACATGAAATAAAATCCTCACATAAAATTACTCCCTGTCTGTGCTTGAAGAGTTAGAAAGAGTCCTAAATAGATAGCTAAGGGGTTTTAATTCCAGAATAAGAAGAAACCTCATGAAAAGCAGAGAAAAGGGATGGATGAAAAAGGTGAAGGAGATTATGAGGTACAAACTGCCAGTTTTAAAATAAATAAGTCACAGGGATATAAGGTACAGCACAGGGGACACAGTCAATTATACTTAAATAACTTTGTGTGGTACATAGCATACAAAAATATTGAATCACAAACTTGTACACCTGAAACATATAATACTGTAAACCAACTGAACTTCATTTAAAAGAGGGGGATAAAAGGGATTTTATTTATAAAAATTAAAAAAAAAACATTTGCTTTTATGTGCTACTTTAAATTTACAAATTTAAAGAATTTCAAACCCTCTTCAAAATGATTTGAGATAAAGCTTATGATAGTAATAAAGCATTATACACGCATGTGTTTTTTGAACAAATACGTAAAAGACGATGTCTTCTCAGGAAGTTCACAGTCTGCAATCTTGGCTAAGTTCCCTAAGGACGGTGGGGAGGGAATATTATCTTTTAACAATGACAAGATAAATGTACAAATGTTCTTGGTTATTAAGTGAAAACAAGACAATCTGATTTGTTCCTGATGGAAGAGACTGCTATTGAAATAACCAAGCTGCTAGTCAATAACTAAATTTCTAATACATATAACTTTTTAAACAACAAAAAAATAAGATTATTGATCAGTTTTTTCTTTTCCCACATAAGAAAAATGTTTGCAAGGATGTAAAAGACTTTACTTTCTTCAAAAACACTGTCCTATCATTAAAAATGCATAAATAATAACCACGAGCTTCTTTAAGATAAGATTGTTAAGTTACCTCTCAGGTCTTTCTTTAATTTTCTGAGGTCTTTTTGAAAATCTTCAAACTTCAACTGTGAGGCCTGAAAGAGGTCCTGGGGTTCAGGCAGTGGAAACACACACTGTTCCTTCCCAGCGTCCTAATCAGCAGGAAACACAGAATGCTCAGGTAAATGAGAATAATATGACACACATGGCCAAATCACTCCACAATAAAGAACAAATTATGGCTGACTCTGTAAAAAACTCTTACCTCATCAAAATTACGAAGATAATAGGACACGATATATGACAAAAGGCTTCTGCTATTGTCCTAGGCAGAAAGACCAAAGTAAGTGGAAATACATTTTAAATTATTAAATATACAGTGTTAAGTTAAGTTAAATGAATTCCAGTAAATCCACATTCTTAGGTGAGAATATTTAGAGCGAAAAGTGTCACTTTAGTTTAATGGCACAGAGGATCTTGTTTCCTCACTGTCCCAAATTAAGCTCCATATGGTAGCACAGCTGTTTCACAAGATAGAGACTCAACTGTATAAACTTTCCTGTTTTCCCTTCATTGATCAGAAACTTAGTTCATTTTTATGTTTTATTATAAAAGGTGTAACTATTGTCTAAACTGTAATGACTCAGTATCACCAGCATTTCTACATGGATGGACCAACAGGGACCACACTAACAGTAAGTCTGATTAAGGGTCAGTAGATGTAGATTAGAAAACTCTAGAAGTTAAGTATTATTTCAAGTAAGCTGGAGCTTTAAAAATGGAAATACACATTATAAATTATGTCAGTAACTCAGATTCAGAAATTAACATCCACACAGCTACAAATAATGCAATGCATGTAGTTCTAAGGAAAAAAGTAAAACAGTTTCATATCTAACAGTCTTCAAAGAGCTTTATACCTTTCTGGACATTTAGAGGCATTAATTTTTATTTTTTTTCATTGCTCAAAATTAGTACTAGATAATCCGGATGTGAGAAATCAAATATGAATACATATTTTTAAAACACACTCTATTACACAAACTTTGTTTTCTGGAATGCTCAAGTTAACCATGGTTTTCTCCCCATTGATAAAAAGAGCAACATCCTTTTATAATCAAATTTGACAAGAAATGATAATACATCTATTAGACTTACCATATAGGAATACAAACATACTAATCCTAATATAGCTATTACTAATACTACCTATTAGAAATATATAGATATAATAATGAAAGTAATTATTAAAAACAGGACTGCTTGTAAAATAATTTAAGCAACTTGACTCCCTTTTGTCTTTTGTACCATGTAAATCAGTGAAATAATTACCAGTGACTGAATTAATTACCAAAACACTTATTAAATGCCTGCTGATAGGCATGCTAAGGAAAAATTAATTCTGAGTGATTTGAGTAATAGCTCCATCTGTGCAGGCCTACAAATAGTACTATGTATATATATAACTATACAGTTTTTTTTTATAGAGAAAGAACCAAATCAGACTTTACAGCAAGCGAAATTATTTAAAAAAAATCTCGCTTCTTGCCTCATTTTTTTTTTTTTTTTTTTGGCTGCCCCATGGATTATGGAGTTCCCAGACCAGGGATCAGATCTGAGCCACAGTTCTGACTGTGGCTGCCACCGGATTCTTTAATCCACTGTGCTGGGCTGGGGATCGAACCTGTGTCACGGAGCTACAGAGACACTGCCTATACAGTTATACCACAGTGGGAATCCTACTGCTTCATTATTTTTTATGTAGATTACTCTTTAATTATTTAATGAATTTTAACTTATTAGAGGACATATCAACCAATACCAAAAAGTCCCTTACTCATATATAATTACGATTATCAGAATCTATTTCAGATCTATTTTTTTAAGTAACATTATAGTGATGCTACTTACATTCCAATGTTATTTGCAAAAATTACATTTTCAATCCAATAATTAGTTATTAAGAACTATTCAAAAGCTACCTTGTGTTTAGAAGAAAGCTGTTATTTTTGAATAAGTGTGATTTATTAGGTTGACCTCTTGGAGGTTACTATGAAAATATGTATCATACAAATATAACAAATGTAACCATAAAAAACACAAAGATTGTATGTTGGTGTTCCAAGCAAGGATTAAATCTTTCCAATTTTGGAAAAAACAGTGTTTGGCATTTCATAGAAGCCTGATGAAAGAATGTCAAATGAACAGATGTGTGAATATGAATGAGCAAACAAGTTGTTGACAAGCAGAAAAAAGCTAAAATGAAGTTAAAAAACCACATGTTCATCTCAATAGATGCAGAAAAAGCATTTGACAAAATTCAATATCTAATCATGATGTAAACTCTTATCAAAGTGGGTATACAGGAAATATGTCTCAATATAATAAAAGCCATTTATGACAAACCCATAGCCAGTGTAACACTCAACAGAAAATAGCTGACAGCTTTCCTGCTAAAATCTGAAACAAGACAAGGATGCCCATTCTTGCCATTTTTATTCAACATAGTAGTGGAAGGCCTAGCCACAGCAATCAGACAAGAAAAAGAAACAAAAGGTATCCAGATTGGAAGGGAAGATGTAAAAGTGTCATTATATGCAGATGACATGATACTATATATAGAAAATCCTAAGGACTCCACACAAAAACTACTTAATTTGATAAACAAACTCAGCAAAGCAGCAGGATACAAGATTAACATTCAGAAATCAGTTGCAATTCTGTATACTAATAATGAAATTTCAGAAAGGGAATGTAAAAAAATAATACCTTTTATTATTTATTTATTTACTTATTTTTGGCTGCCCCCCGGCATATGGCGTTCCCAGCCCAGGGATGAGAGCTGAGCTGCAGTTGCCACCTAAGCCACAGCTGCAGCAATACTGGATCCTCAACCCACTGTGCTGAGCCAGGGATCCAGCCTGCGTCCCAGTGCCCCCAAGATGCTGCCAAGCCTGTTACACCAAAGCAGAAACTCTGAAAAATCCAGTACCTTTTAAAATTGCACCCAAAAAAATTACCTAGGAATAAACCTGACCAAGGAGGTGAAACATTTTTACACTGAGAACTGTAAAAACATTAATAAAGGAAATTAAAGAGGCCTCAAAGAAATGGAAAGATATCCCATGCCCTTGGATTTGAAGACCCGATATTGTTAAATGGCCATATCACCCAAAGCAATCTGCAGATCTAATGTGATCCCTATCAAATTACCCATGACATTTTTCACAGAACTAGAACAAATAATCCAAAAATTTATATGGAACCATAAAATACCCAGAACTGCCAAAGCAATCCTGAGGGGGGGAAAAAAAATAAAGCAGGAGATATAATTCTCCCAGACTTCAGACAATGCTACAAAAGCTACAGTAATCAAAACAGTGTGGTATTGGTACAAAAACAGACATATGCATCAGTGGAACAGAACAGAGAACCCAGAAATAAATCCACACATGTACAGTCAATTAATATTCAACAAAGTAGGCAAGAATATAAAACAGCAAAAAGTCTCTTCAGCAAGTGGTATTGGGAAAACTGGATAGCTGCATGTAAATCAATGAAATTAGAACACACCCTCACACGATGCCAAAAATAAACTCAAAATGGCTTAAAGACGTTAACATAAGACATGATACCATAAAACTCCTAGAAGGGAACATAGCCAAAACGTTCTCTGACATAAACCATACAAATGTCTTTTTAGGTCAGTCTCCTCAAGCCAATAGAAATAAAAACAAAAATAAACAAATGGGACCCAGTCAAACTTACAAGCTTTTGAATAGCAAAGGAAATCATAAAAAAAGCCAAAAAGACAACCTACAAAATGGGAGAAAATATTTGCAAATGATGCAATTGACAAGGGCTTACTCTTCAAAATATACAAACAACACATAAAACTCAACAACAGAAAAGCAAACAACCCAATCAAAAAATGGGCAGAAGACCTAACTAGACATTTCTCCAAAGACGACATATGGATGGCCATTAGGCACACGAAAAGATGCTCAACAACACTAATTATTAGAGAAATGCAAATCAAAACTACAATGAGGTACCACCTCACACCAGTCAGAAAGGCTATCATTAATAAGTTTACAAATAACAAAATGCTGGATAGGGTGTGGAGAAAAGGGAACTCTCTTACACTGTAGGTGGAAATGTAAATTGGTACAACCACTATGGAAAACAGTATGGAGGTTCCTCAAAAACTAAAAACGAATTACCATATAAGTCAGCAATCCCACTCCTGGGCATGGATCTGGACAAAACTATAATTCAAAAAGATGTATGCACCCCTATTTTCATAGCAGTACTGTTCACAAAAGCCAGGACATGGAAGCAACCTAAATGTCCATTGACAGAGGAATGGATAAAGAAGATGTGGCACATATATACAATGGGATATTACTCAGCCATAAAAAGAATGAAATAATGTCATTTGCAGCAACATAGATAAAACTAGAAATTAGCATACTAAGTGAAATTAAGTCAGAAAGACAAATACTGTATGATATCACTTACATGTGGAATCTAAAATATGGCACAAATATGAACCTATCTAAAAAACTGAAACAGACTCACAGACATACAGAGCAGATTTGTGGTTGCCAAGGGGTAGGAGGGAGAAGGAGGGAGTGGGATGGATGGGGAGTTTGGAGTATGGAAGTATGGTTGTTTCCCTAATCTTATATTTCTACCGACAATCTCAAAAATCTCTTCAATGTTAATTTTAAACAAATTATAGGAGTAGAATTAAAAAAAGTTAGGTTTGCAAAAAGGTTTAGACTTTCCCATACATACTAGTATTAAGGTGAAGATGATACGCAGGAAGAGAAGATCATCTTTCATATTTTATTTACAAACTTTTCACTCATCTTTGTTTTTAAAATATGAGCCTGCTGGCCTCCATTAGTTGACACAGAAAAGAAGAAAGTAATGGATATACTGCCTAATTTATGGAAATTAACTAGCCTTCAGATCCAAAAGGGAAAATATTAACAGACATGGTAAAGATAAAGCAAAAAATAATTATTTTTATTTTAAAATATTGTCTACTCAATTACTCGTTAGACATAGGATTCAAAATTACTCCTTTAGGAAACATTATTATTCTCTGGATCACAAATATATGACAGCCACTACTTTTATTAGCTCTGAACACAAATATGACCTTGGAACATAAATATTTATCACACTGATTTACAGTCAAACTTTTACTAAACAAGACGTGCAGTCCTAAACTTGCTACATTCATTCACCCAAAATACTTACACTGCTTTTGACATCTTTCAGCTTCGGAAGAATGTCCAATCCAAAACCATCTGCCTGTCCCCGAGTCTTATTTCCACCATTCATGTAGTTGCCAAAGGCAAGCACCAAACCCAAAACCTGCATAACCCCTGAGCCATTTTTTAATGTCTGTAAAACAGAATAAAGAACAATTTCTTGATTACACAAAGTTTTGCTTGCATTATCTTAAGTCAGTGGCAGATACTCATGTATACTAACAATTTGGGGTCACACCCAAACTTTATCAGTGGTCTTTATTGCATATATTTTAAGAGCAATGTCTCTAAAATTAACTTTAAAAAGTTGCACCACCAACAAGCATGCAGGTGTGCTTCTGTAAGCTGAGAGGTACCAGCCCAGGCCATTTCTATTGTGTAAGTGCAAGGAAAACAAACAAGGATGTGATATGAGAACCACTACAAAATAACATCTCTGCCATCAGCCTCTTGCGCAATGCAAATTTTTGGCACAAGTGTAGGAAAAAAAATGTAGCTATAATGTTTAATTTCCAACTTTAGATTTATCCCTGAAAGGTTCACATTCACTTCTTTCAATACACAAAGTTTAAACTTGAATTTGTATGTCACATCCTCTGAAAATGTGTCCTTAATAACATCTTACTACTTTTCAAAATGATTTACCACAACCAGATAAATGGTAGTATTAATTTTCGACGAATTGTTTTAAATGTTAATACTGATAATTTCTGCCAAGCATTCTTGGTTTTCAGAAAAATATTTATCTTCTGTTGAGTCATACGGCTGTTCAGTTGGAATTACTAACAATTCGTTGAGAGAAATTGAAAGAAATAAAATGCCTGCAAATGACATCCAGCTGGCAATCTGATGAAGGAGAGGATCATGAAAAGTGAAGGCTTTGCTTTGGCAACAGCAGGAGGACAGGAGCCCGTGGGGGCGGATACACAGTGACTACTCCCCAGCAGCACAGCCCGGGTCCTGTGTGCCCACCTGCACGTTTGCTATCACCCTGAAGCTCAATCACCGTATATTCTCTTCTGTGGGACCACTATCCTTCACACTGTATGAATAGTTACAGTAAAGAAAAGACAACTTGTTTGAAACATGAACATGGTTGAACTTATGAATATTGGAATATTGGAATCCAAACATCAGCTCTTGATGGACCAGAACCCACCTCACACAATTTCTGTAGTAATTCCAGTTTGCGACGAATTGAGCAAATGCTTTCTGAAAATGTGGACTGGAACAGGATGCAAAAGACTCGCTCTGAAAAGTTGGGGATTAGTGATAATTCATAAAGGAACCTAAGGAAATAAAGCCAAGTTAAGAGGAAAAATACAATGCAGATAAATAGGTTTATCCTCACATCATTTATGACACTTATGCATGGAAGATACTTCATTTCTCAAGTGGAAAGAGCCACCCATATCCTGGATGCCATCTACAGGGTCATAAGGTATGCTTACTGCTCAGGTTTGTCCAGAGACTTGGCGTTCTCCTTGTCTTTGGAAGACCGGCCATGCTTCTCAATTTTTTCCAGTTCATCTGACTGTGCTCTCTGGAAAAACAAAAGCCAGGTAGTTTTCAGATAATGATGGTCTTAAGTATGGCAAAATCCTATATATTTTCATATTTCTTAGCATCTATTTGAGGTAAAGCTTGACTCAATTCACAAAGCATTTAATTTGTTTTATTAAAGTACAGTTGCTTTATAATGTTCTGTAAATTTCTGCTGTTCAGAAAAGTGACTCAGTCATATATTTTTTTCTTATGTTATCTTCTACCATGTTCTATTCCAAGTGATTGGATATAGTTTCCTGTGCTAATACAGCAGGAACTCATTGCTTATCCATTCTAAATGTAATAGCTTGCATCTACTAATCCCAAACTCCCAGTCCATCCCACTAAAAATAAGGAATGTTTCACAAATTTGCCTGTCATCAGTGTGCAGGGGCTAAGCTAATCTTCTTTGTATCATTCCACTTTTAGTATATGTGCTGCTGAAGTGAGCACTAGAAGGCCTTTTTTTTTTTTTTTGCCTTTTAGGGCCACACCTGTGGCATATGGAGGTTCCCAGGCTAGGGGTCCAATCAGAGCTACAGCTGCCAGCCTACGCCACAGCCACAGCCACAGCCACAGCCACATCAAATCTAAGCTGGTCCTACGACCTATACTCAGAGCAACACCAGATCCTTAACCCACTGAGCAAGGCCAGGGACTGAACCCACAACCTCATGGTTCCTAGCCGGATTCGTTTCCACTGTGCCATGACAGGAATTCCATTATAAGGCATTTTAAAGTGTAAATATGCTTTAATGCAAACCAGATCATCTCCAAATCTTCCAAATGTTATTGGCTAATAGTGATGTGCAAAACATTTATTCCAGCATGCTTTAAAACAACAGTTTTCGGAGATTGCATTAAGATGGCGGAATAGTAGGACTGGAGCTCAACTTCTCTCCCGAAAAACAGCAAAAATACAACCAAATGCCGAGCAACCTTCAACCAAATGGACTGTAAACTTCCAAAAAAGATACTCTGCTCCAGAAGACACAGCGGAGACCACATCAAGAGGTAGGAGGGGCGATTACGTGATAGAAGCAACCCCATACCTCCCGGGTGGGAAGCCCCACAGACTGGAAAATAACTGCATCACAGAGACTCAGCTACAGGACTGAGAGTTCTGAGCCTGACGTCAAAACCCCACGCCTGGGGATCGGGCACAGGGAGAAAGAGCCTGTGGAGCATCTGGCATTGAAGGCCGGAGGGGCTTGTGTGCAGGAGCTCCACAGGACTGGGGGAAACAGAGACCCCACTCTTGAAAGGCACACACAGACTTTCACGTGCACCGGGTCCCAGGGCAAAGCAGTCTCCAGAGGATTCTGGGTGGAACCTGACTGCAATTCCTGGAGGATCTCCTGGGAAAACAGGGGTGACT
>PVHT020000052.1:156094-172531 GCA_004024745.2 Catagonus wagneri
CTAGGGGTCTAATCGGAGCTGTGGCCACTGGCCTGCGCCGCAGCCACAGCAACGCAGGATCCGAGCCGCGTCTGCAACCTACACCACAGCTCATGGCAACGCCGGATCGTTAACCCACTGAGCAAGGGCAGGGATCGAACCCGCAACCTCATGGTTCCTAGTCGGATTCGTTAACCACTGCGCCACGACGGGAACTCCAAGTACTGCACAATTTTAAGGGACTTGAGAATCTATGGATTTTGGTACCAACCCCTCACAGATACCAAGTGATGACTATGTAGTTATGAAAGCTATGCCCAGCCAGTAATTCTTTTTAAACATTGAAAAATTAGATGAGTAATTTAATATAAAAAAAGAAGATCTCTAAGTCCTTGGAAAAGAGAGAGGTAAAAATAGGAAAGAGAATGACAGGACAATCAAAATAAGAAATACTGAGAACATAACGATATGCAGACAGTTCCAACTGTTTATTGTCATCCTAAGAGTATAATGAGAGTTCTTATGAGGTAATTTGAATCCAAAATAGATACCTAGGCATGCATGAGACAGAATTAGTCATTTCAAATGCTATGACACAAATATGTAAATAATGAGATAAGAAAACTATGCCCAGCATATGAATTAACTCATCTATACATTCACTGAACACAACTTTCTTACACACCTATCATTTATCTGTTATGTAGGAATTCTTATGTGGACAAGAAGTAGGACTAAAACATAATAGGTTTTAAGCAATGTTAATCAAATCTACAAGATTCTTAAAGGCAGCAACACACCAAGACCAACTGTTTCTTCTTGTCCATCATCTTGGCTTTCTCCTTGCAAAATGTGTGGGATGAAGCAAAAGTCAGTTATTTTCTACCTGTTAAGGTTCCAAATTTTTACTCTTATCAGCAACCATCAGTATGTCAAACTAGTGACTAAAAATTTGTACCAGAACCTAGAGATCATCTGGATAAGTCTGGCTTTTTTGTGCCATGCCTGTGGCATGTGGAAGTTCTGGGGCCAAGGATCTAACCTGTGCTACAGCAGTGACCTGAGCCACAGCAGTGACAATGCTGCACTCTTAAACTGATGAATTCTGGCCTTGTTTGACCTCCAAAGTGAATTTGGGCTCAAGTGTTCTCTGGTCCACCAGTTTGAAGTTATCATTAGGGTTGGAATTGAAAAAGGATAAATTTTAGGGATTTATTCATCCACCCATTCAATCAAAGGCTGATTGTTTGCCAGGCATTACGCTAGACCCTGGAGATAAAAAGACACATGGTGGGCTTCAGATTCAAGCAAAATCCCACCACACAACACACCATTGCTTATACCACTCTTTTTTGCTCAACCCTTTAACAGTGACCTTCTTCCACTGTTTTTTTTAAGGGGGGGCCCACGCCCATGGTGCGGAAGTTCCCAGGCCATGGATGAAACTTGTACCACAGCAGCAACCAGAGCCACAGTAGTGACAATGCTGGATCAGTAATCGCTGCACCATGAGGGAAATCCATCACTGCCTTTTTTTTTTTTTTTAAAGGTGGTACATTTTCACATTTTTATTTTTCTTCCTTGTACTTTGCCATATTTTCCAAATTGAAAATCAGAGGTATATAATACTTCCATGAATGAAAAAAATTATCATGAGAAAACATCTGGAACCCCTTGGCCCAGTGCCTGGCACACAGCAGTTCTTCCAAATACTTGCTGGAATGCCGCCCCCCCTCACTGTGCCCCACCCCCGTGTGTCCTAGCCAATATCAAATGAGGAATTCCCATCCAAGACTGCTGAGAGGTGCCTGCCCACCCCTTATACTGGTCTCCTTGGGGCAGTGCCTCATCCACATCCGTCTCTGTTACCAGAAGACTCCTGGCACCCCCTTACTGGATTAACTTCACTTTAGTCGCCAGCCCAGTGACCACCTTGAGCTGGGATCACCCACTCAATAAATACAAGCTGACTGACTGAACCTGATAATTTGAAGAATAAAAACATTCTATAAAGTCAGCATCTCATGGTTCCACATACAGTTAAGTATTCCAGTTTTTGAAGAATAATTTCTAACTTTTAATTATGCGTCACCACCCCAATCAAACATTGTATACCCTCTCAAAGCTTCTACCACATTAGGTCATTATGGTAGGTTTTGAAAGCCTTATAAGACATATAATTCACACTAAGTAATGGCTAAGTAAATAAAAAGCAACTTTTTTAAGAACTCAATTTTGGTTTAGACCTACTATAATATCTCACTTCAAAAGTTAGTTTGGGGGCAGTTCCTGCTGTGTTGCAGCAGAAACAAATCTGACTAGTATCCATGAGGATGTAGGTTCAGTCCCAGGCCTTGCCCAGTGGGTTGGGGGATCTGGTGTTGCCATGAGCTGTGGTTTAAGTCGCAGATGCAGCTCGGATCCTGCATTGCTATGGCTATGGCATAGGCCAGCAGTTGTAGCTCTGATTCGATCCCTAGCCTGGGAACTTCCACGTGCCCAGGGTGCGACCCTGAACATCACTGCTTTTTAAAACTATGTATAACTCTCTCCTGTGAAGGGGATGCTAGTGACCTCACTGCCATACCAGTGGTTATGAGAGTTTTTTGTTGAAATAGGTTCATTTTTTCTTATGGGCAAAGTAACTGCATACTCATACATCAATTAACAACATAAAGGAATTTCCAAGTTCCAAACACTGAAATGACAAACTTCCTCATTCCGAGTCTCACTCTCACACCTCCCAAGATAAAACTGTTTCAGTCTCTAACACAGGGATTATCTTTTGGTTGCTTCCTTTTACTGCACACTCGTAGACAATCCCATCCCAATTATCTGCAGAAGGTTTGTACTGGAATAGCCTTTCCTCAAGATTTCCTGTTTGCTTATAAATGAAATAGACCCAGGCTGCTAAGTTGGAGGCTTTCACCAAACAAAGATTCGTTGTACCCGACACCCAGGACACACACTTCACCAACTGCTGAAGGGACCCAGATCCCTGGCCGTCGTCCCTGATTTCACCAAACATTTTGACTTCCATTATCCAAAACATGTACACCCCTGGAAACCGGAATTTGCAATTTCAATTCCTAAGAAAACCTGTAACCTCCAAATAGAGGATGGGGCTGGCGAGCGGGTATGGAGTGGAGGATGCTGAGAATATGTGAACATTCCCATTTCATTCATTTCCAATAAAGCAGTGTTAACCATTCCATCTTCCATCTCCCAGGAATTCACTAGAGATAGTTTATCTAAAATAAGCTTACCTATCAAAAAATCAGTCAACAGCTTATGATTTGGAAGGCAGTTTCACATCCTAGATCAACAAGAAAGAAACATACTTTCTGGCTTTTACGAAGTCCCTAGAGTCAATCTGTAAGTGATTCAAATTCTAAACTTTTCTTTTTCTAATTCTAAAGTTCACCTTAAGCACATTTTATAGTTGAAAATGAGCATACTTGCAGGGGTTACAGAAACCAACTTAATAAAGCAATGAAGTAGAAAGAGTATGATTTTAAAGTAGTTCCATGGAAAAAGTCAATACTTCCCTCACACCTGTTTGAAGAAACTACTGATTAAATATTGCTTAAAACATCAATCAAGTGAGTATCTCTAGGAAGTTATAGGAACAGTTCATCATTTTCATTCATCCCTTCATTTGCATTAAGGGAATACAGTGCACACCTTTGTGGATGCTGTACCATGTGACATGTACATATGGTACATGATCCTTCTTCCAGATTGAAATTCATGGTACGTCAACCACTACAGTAAGTAAAGATCACTACAACTATGAGGCATGTCTGTGAAATCTAATCCTTAGTGTAAGTTTAAACCTCTAATTCTTTCTATCTTACTTTTTTCTCCTTCTAATTGGATTAGAGCTATTGAATTACAAAGCGATGTGGAATTTTCTGCCCTTCTTTTTAATATTTTTTCTTTGATTGAACTTCTAATAGAATTCACTTCCAAGGTTTGGTTCTGTCTTACTATTTAAGTTTTTTTTGTTTGTTTCTTGAATATGAAATAAAGGAAAAATTGAACCATTATCTGAAAAATATTCAACTGGTAATTATCCATAGACATTTTATATATACATGTCTTTTTTTGTATTTTTATTTTATTAAAAATTTTTTTAATTTAAATTTTTATTTTTAATCAAAGTACATATACATTTCTGACTTGATGTTAAATATTTGACACACTAAAGAAAAAATAAAGAATCAAATACTCCTCCATCTCTTCAGCCTAATCCATCACTTCTCAGTAGGCCATATGGGGAGTGTATACTAGGAATCAGAATCTATAGATAGATTTAACATATTAGTATATATTACATACCACTTTTGAAAACAATTTACTCTCAGAATTCAATGTAGTCAATAACTCAAATTTAACCGGAAAGATTTTTGCTTTTAAAAACTCAACAGGACAAACTGTATCTAGTACCTCTGTGGATTCACCAGGTTTTAATTTCTCAGGAAACAGGTACTAGGGTTCAGGTGGTACCTATGGCTTTTGAAATTATGTTGTTTTAAGATGTGGCGACTGCTCCAAATTCATTCACATGCAGAAGAAAAAGCTCACTGCCAAATATATGCCATTGGCGGAAGAAAAAAGATTACATTCTAAACAAGGTTGTATAACAAGTAATTCCACCTGTTTCACAGAGGTCAAACAGAACTGCTATAAAACAGTCCGATGCCATGGAAGCATCTGGCAAAAAGCAAGCATGTATTTATAGCAAAGGATTCAAGGTGGCTATGTTTATTGTTCTCAAGGCTAAGTAGTGGAATGCCAAACAAGATTGTTGCTCTGTACACCTGAAACAAATATAATATTGTATGCCAACTATACTTTAATAAAAATTAAAAAAAAACAATTTCTAATAAAAAGAACATCCCTCATATACTTAGTAACAAAAATTGAGTTTAAATATTAGTTTATTTTTTCTAGATAAAACTTAAATATACCTTCAAACACCATTATTAAACTATTAAGGCAAAATTAAGACTCTATTCAGATACCTTTAAAACACTGTTTCAGACCTGACAATAATTAGTTATATCAACATAATAAAGTTTGAAAGATTTCCTAGGATATCCCAAGCCAAATCCAAGTATCACATATCAATTTTTCCCTTTTATTTTTATTATAGTTGATTTACAGTGTTGTGTCAATTTCTGCTGTACAGCATAGTGACCCAGTTACACATATATACATTCTTTTTTTCATATTATCTTCCATCATCCTCTATCCCAAGAGAATGGATGTAGGTCCCTCTGCTGTACAGCAGGACCTCAGTGCTTATCTATTCTAAATGTTGCAATAGTTTTCATCTACTAATCTCTAACTCCCTGTCCATCCCACTTCTTCCCTCCTCCCCCTTGGCAACTATGAATCTGTTCTCTGTCTCCGTGAGTCTGTTTCTGTTTTGTAGACAGGTTCATTTGTGCCATATTTTAGGTTCCACATACAAGTGGTATCATAGAGTATTTGCCTTTCTCTGACTTACTTCACTTAGTATGAGAAATCTCTGGTTGCATCTATGCAAATGGCATCTCCTCCACCTCTCCTACAATTCCTACTTAAAATGTCATCTTTCAAATGACAATATTTACAATTATACACACTACCCTAGGCAATCTCCATTCTCCTGAAGGACAGCTCTGCTGGAGTATTCTTGGCTGACACTTTTTACCGTTATTTTAAGAACATCACTCTACTCTCTCCTGGACTGCAGGGTTTCTGTTGAGAAATCTGCCGATGGCCTAATGGAGATTCCTTCACAGGTTTCCCTGGCTGCCTTTAAAATTCCTTGTCATTGTTTAGATTGACTTTTGACAATTTTAGCATAATGTGTCTTGGAGAAGGTCTTTTTACACTGAGATAATTACAAGCTCTTTTAGCTTCACAGACATGTGTATCCAGTTCCTTCCCCAGTTTGGGAAGTTCTCGGCTATTATTTCTTTTAATAAATTCTCTCCTCCCTTCTCCCTTTCTTTTCCTTCTGGGACACCCATTACTCTGTTGCTCTTCCTAAAAGAGGTGGATAGTTCTTGCAGAATTTTCTTATTTCTAAAAGATCTTAGTTCTCTCTCCCCCCTTACCAGAATTGTTTCTAGATTTCTATCTTCAAGCTCACTAATTCCCAATTCCAAATGGTCTGCTCTATTTCCAGTACTTTCTAATGAATTCTTCATCTTAGCTATTGAGTTCTTCAGCTTTAGAATTTGTTTGGTACTTCTTTACAGTTTCCTTTTCTTTGGTAAGTATTCTTTCTATTCAATAATTTTATTCCTGAGCTCATTTCTATTCAATAATTATATTCCTGAGCTCACTCCTGAGCCTTTCTGAGTTTTCCTGTAGGTCACTGAGTTTCTTTCATGATAGTTGTTCTGAATTATCTTTCACTTAGATAATACTTCATATGTGATTTTATACTTCTTTTATGGAGAACTATCATTGGGTGCACTGCTACCATGGTTTTTCATGGTGCTTGTTGTTCCTCTGCCAGTGCATCTGAAGTAGAGAATGCCTTTCTAATTTTAAATAAAGCTTTTTTTTACTTGACTCTAACCTTTAAACAGGTCAGGAGTTCCTGTTGTGGCTCAGCGGTTAGAGAATCCAACTAGCATCCATGAGGACGCGCGTTTGATCCTTGGCCTCGCTCAGTGGGTTAAGGATCCGGCATTGCTGTGAGCTGTGGTGTAAGTCACAGATGTGGCTCGGATCCCACGTTGCTGTGGCTATGGCTGTGGCATAGGCTGGAGGCTACAGCTCTGATTCAACCCTTAGCCTGGGAACCTCCATATGCTGCAGGTGCGGCCCTTAAAATGACAAAAAGACCAAAAAATCCCAAAAAACCAAAAACAGCTTAGTCATTAGAGGTCTCTCTTGTTTTCCAGCAGGTGGTGCTGTAGCTCGGTTTCTCTCCCCAAGCTGCTTCTAGTTACACTTAAGGGTCAGCACTTTTCCACTTTCCACGGCCTCTGTCCCTGGTGTTGCCTGATGCTCTAAGTTACTGCTGCTTGTGCCTACAGTGTCATTGATGCCCTGCTGCTTCTGGTGTCACTGGCATCTCTATGTGGGGCACTGGGATGGCAGGCACTTCCACCTTGTCTCCTGAGTTGTGGATGCCTCTGCCACGTCAAGGGTTTTCTGTCCCACAGGCACCAGTGCTGGGTGGGGGTAGGGAGAAGGTGGGGGGGAAAGGCAGGTGGAGTTGTGGGAAACTCCATGACTCCATGAACCTCCAGGGACAGTGTTGCACTGTCTAAATGCCACTGCTGCCCAGTTCCAGGTGGCCCAGGTGTCACTGTGGCCACAAGCTCAGGATTATATGTGCTGCCTCCTCTGTCTGATGCTACTGGGTTCTCTGGGATTGGGGCTGAGTTCTGTGACTGGGGGTCCAGGATCACAGGTACCACCCTTGATATTCCTGGTTCCCCTCCTCTGTATCTCAGCTCATCCACACTTAGAGGCACCAATGTGTGGAATTCTCCAGCGTCCTGGTGTGTTGGACAGAGGCGCTTTGTTGGGTTGCTGATGTTTAACTTATTATATACTGAAGGGGGGAAAGAGATTAATTCATCCCTCTCTGATGCTGACGTGCTAGACAACATTTTCATGTAATAATTCTTATAGTAAAAAGAAGGATGAGCAGGAAAAAAAATTAAAAAGCTATATATCCAATTATTTTGTTTACAGGTAAAAAGTAACAATCTTAAGCTATACTATATAATAGACATTTTCCTCGGCATTTTATAACAGATATATTTCTCTAAAGTCTGGGTTTATTTCAACTGCACCATGGTAACATTTTCAAATTAGATAATTCAATTGCTCTCATGCCATTAATAATTTAATTCAAGGAAGGAATCGGTTAAAAATGCCCCTCACCTGAACATCACCATTTAGTTAGGCTTATATTATGACTCTGGGCAGCTGTATTTTTTAAGTCGAAATTTCCTCCAACTTATCTGATTACATAACACTTCCTAAAGTACAACATACAAAAACAAGTGTTTCACTGAATGCAATTTGAAAAACACAATAGTGGGGAACACGAACTTCTAAAAAATGAGTAATTTCTTTTTTCAACAAAAACCAGACTGTATAACTCACATGAGAGAGAATACTAAACTCATTTAAATGTTAATTTCTGTTCAGAAAAGAAATGACTGAATACAACTATACATATAAACAGTACACTATATAGTCTAAGATCAATACAAAATTATCCTATACACACAAAAAAAATCAGGAAAATGTGACCACCTCTCGAAAGAAAATAAAATCAGCAGATACCAACACCAAAATGTCTCATATGTTTAAATTAACAGACAAGAAAGAGCTTATACCTATGCTACATGATGTAAAAGGAAATACATTAAAAATGAATGAAAAGATAAGGAATCTCAAAAATTATTTTAAAATAGAACTATTTAAAAAATAACCAAATTATAATTCTAGATGAAAAACTGCAATACTGGAAATAAAGCTTGTTTTAACCAGATGGGTTGAGTAGCAGAATAAAGATGACAGATTAAATTGCCAGTGAAAGTATCCAATATTATAAACAGGCAGAAGAAAATATCTTAAAAAAAAAAAAGAAAATATCAAAAGTATTTGAACACAGTCTCAGCAATCTGCACTAAAATATTAAAAGGTCTAAAATACATGTCACTGAAGTTACAGGAGAAGTTAGAACAGAGCAGAAAAGCATATTTGAAGGTTGAAGGATGGAAAGTTGAAAGAATCAAGAAGTCCATCAAACTCAATCAGACTGCATGCAAAGAAAAGAATGTTTAGACATATCATGTTTCACTGAGATACAGTGGAGGTCAGGGATAAATGGAATATAATTAAAATGCAGAAAGAAAATGTTAGTGCAGATTTCTATATTCAATGACAATGACATTCAAAAATCAAAGTGAAAGGACTAGATAAGAATAAATAAGATAAATAAAATTAAGAAATTTCAGTAAGAAAAAAAGATCTGCACCTAAAGAATATTAAAAACACTTCTCATGTTGAAGGAAAAGAATACTCGAGGGAAACTTAATTTTTTTTTTTTTGTCTTTTTGCCTTTTCTAGGGCCGCACTCGTGGAATATGGAGGTTCCCAGGCTAGGGGTCTAATTGGAGTTGTAGCTGCTGGCCTATGCCACAGCCACAGCAACGCAGGATCCGAGCTGCATCTGCAGCCTACACCAAAGTTCACGGCAACGCTGAACCCTTAATCCACTGAGCAAGGCCAGGGATCGAACCCACAACATCATGGTTCCTAGTTGAATTCATTAACCACTGAGCCATGACAGGAACTCCCAGGAAACTTGATCTTTAGGAATAAAGGAAAAGGGAGTGATATCAGAAGGATGGCGGACTCCTCCTTACTCTATGGACACAAGATTCAACAACACATTTTCCAACTCACTCCTGCCAAACAGCTGAAACAATCTTGAAAATGAACAAATTTGGAGGCATCACATCTCCTGATTTCAAAATATCTTATGAAGCTACAGTAATTAAAACTGTAATACTGTTGTTTATAGACCAATGGAACAGAACACAGTGCTCAGAAATAAGTCTACCATATAGAGTTGATTGATCTTCAACAAGGGTGTCAAGCATATCCACAGGGGAAAGAACAGAATCTTCAATAAGTGCTCTTGGAAAACTGGATATCCATATGCAAAAGAATGAAACAACTCAAAAGCAAGTCAAAACAGACTAGAGACTTAAACATAATACTTGAAACTGTAAAATTCCTAAAAGAAAACTTAGGAAAAAGCCTAAGTCTTGGCAATAATTTCAAGTATATGACAGCAACGAAAGCAAAAATAGACAAGTAGGAACATAATATTTGTAAACCATGTATCAGATATGGGGTTAATTTCCAAAATATATAAGGAACTCTGAGAACTCAATAGCAAAAAAAAAAAAATAAAATAAAATAAAAAATAAAAAAACCCAAAAAAACACAATAAAATAAAATTAAAAGAAAAAAAAGACTTGAATAGACATTTCTCCAAAAAAGACACAAAATGGCCAGCAGGTATATAAAAAGATGTGCATTGCTAATCATCAGGGAAATGTTAATCAAAACCAAATGAGACATGACCTCAAACCTGTTAGACTGGCTATTACTTAAAAAAAAAAAAAAAAACCCTAAACACATGTGTTGGTGAGGATGTGAAGAAACTGGAAACTTTGTATACTATTGATTGAAATGTGAAATGGTGCAGCTGCTATTGAAAACAGTGTGAAGTTTCCTAAAAATGTCAATAATAGAACTACTATAGATGCAGGAATATCACCTGAGGGCACTTATTCAAAAGAACTGAAACTAGGTTCTCAAAGGAGATGATGCCCTGTGATGGTCATTGCAGCGCTACTCACAACAGCCAAGACGGGGAAAGACCTAAACGTCCATGACGGAAGAATGGATGAGGAAAATACAGCATATATACAGAACAAAAAATTATTCAGCCTTAGGAAAGAAGGACCTTCTCCTGCACATTGTGACAACATGGAGGGACCCTGAGGCCGAGTGAAATGAGGCAGCCACAGAGAAAGACTGCATAGCTCTAGTTGTGTGAGGTGTCTTCGGTAGTCTAACTCATAGAAGGAAATAAGAGAGCAGAGGCTGCCAGGGGCTGGAGGAGGGGACATAGGAGTTGCTAATCCACATGTACAAAATTATATGCCCTCAAAATGAACAGATCTGCTGTACACCACTATGCCTATGGGTAACAATGCACTATGGTACACCTAGAATCTGTTAAGAAGGTACCTCCTACGTTAAATGTTCTTACCACAATAAAAAAGAAAAATAATTAAGAAATGGAGAAAATGTGGATAAATATAAAAGACTATATTTAAGTTCTTTAAATATATAATACTATTTAAAACAAAAAATTACAATGATGTTTCAAGGAGTTGTAAGTGTATATAAATGCTGCTTATATGATGACTAAAACATTAACTATGTAGGAAAAACAGTAAAAAGCCCTGTATGGCATCATGAAGTTTTCTACATTTTATAGCATTAAGTCCATGTAAGCAGAGTGTGAAAGTTTAGGGATGTACAGGGATGTATAAGTTTAGGGATTCCTAGAGAAAGAAACAAAATGTAACACAATGTGGTATCCTAAAAATTCAGTAGAAATAAAATAAAAAAACAAAACAAAGCAAAACAAAGGAAAAAAACATATATTTAATCCAAAATAAGAAAGGGGAAAATAGAAGAACCAAAAGCTAAAGGACAAAGAATTACATCCCTAAGTCCAACAATAACAATTACATTCAATGTCAGCAATCTAGGAGTTCCCTTGTGTCATAGCCAGTTAAAGATCTGGAGTTGTCACTGCAGTGGCTTGGGTCACTGCTGTGGCACACATTGACCCCTGGCCCAGGAATTTCCACATGCCATAGGCATAGCCAAAAAAAATGTTTAATAATCTCAATGTTCCAAGAAGCAAGAGGTTATTACAGTGGATAAAAAAGCAAGACCCAGGAAGTTTCCATTGTGGCTCAGCAGTAACAAACCCAACTAGTATCCATGAAGATGTGGGTTCGATCCCTGGCCTTGCTCAGTGGGTTAAGGATCTGGTGTTGCCATGAGCTGCAGTGCAGGTTGCAGATGCAGCTAGGATCCTGCATTGCTGTGGCTGTGATGTAGGCCCGCAGCTGTAGCTCTGATTCGACCCCTAGCCTGGGAACCTCCATGTGCTGCAGGTACAGCCCTAAAAAGCAAAAACAAAAAAAGCAAGACCCAAATATATATACTATCTACAAGGTATGTGATTCTAACACAAAGACACAGGCAAATTGGAAGTACATGGATAGAATAAGAAAACCATATAAACTAAGTACCAGAAGAATAGGATGGCTATTTTAATATCAGCACAAATAAACTTCAAGATGAAGAGTATCACCAGAGTAAGGAAAAATATTTTTTAATAACAAAAGCAACATTCAAAAAAGGGACAAAATCCTAAATGTGTATGGGCTTAGCAGAAAGTCTCAAAATACATGAAATAAAAATGGAGAGAATTAAGGAGAAAATGAAACATTTCCCAATTTTCTTAAATGGTCCTAAAATACTAGTTAAATCTGGCCATTGCTGGTTTCTACATACCATTCTCTCCAGAGCTCACTTTGTTCTGCTCACACACACTTTCTTTTCCCCACTGGCTGACTCCTCTTCAGTGCCGTCAAACTTTGGAGCCTGCCATTCTCTGCTCAGAACTGCTTTCTCCGTGGGTCCCTCCCCCAGGGGGGCCTTCCCAACCTCCCCCTCTGTCTGGGGGTTCGTGGAGGAAGGGCAGTACCACCCTGTACCTACTTGGGGTTGCAGGACACAGAGCTCCAGGCCATGGCTCCAGGGCATATTGGAGCAAATGGCTGACATTCAGTTAGTGGTCCAGAAATGCTCTCGAATGAAAGAAATATTGAAAGGAAGGAAGTCATTTCTCTTTATTTTTCTTTCTTTACATTTTGAGGGCTGTCTGAACATGCTTTCAAAAAGGAGAGGAAAGAAACTAGTGCAGAGTGAGAAGAGCTCAGTGCCTGGAACGCAAGGAGAGGGCACAG
Organism: Catagonus wagneri; assembly: GCA_004024745.2. Classification (NCBI taxonomy): domain Eukaryota; kingdom Metazoa; phylum Chordata; class Mammalia; order Artiodactyla; family Tayassuidae; genus Catagonus; species Catagonus wagneri. The sequence goes on from PVHT020000052.1 coordinate 168,673, forward strand.
AGGTTATCATAGGATTATTTATTTATGTCTTTTCTAGGGCCGCACCCATGGCATAGGGAGGTTCCCAGGCTAGGGGTCTAATTGGAGCTGTAGCCGCTGGCCTATGCCACAGCCACAGCAATGCAGGATCCGAGCCGCATCTGCAACCTACACCACAGCTCACAGCAACGCCGGATCCCAAACCCACTGAGCGATGCCAGGGATCGAACCCGCAACCTCATGGTTCCTAGTCAGATTCATTAACCACTGAGCCATGACTGGAACTCCATCATAGGATTTTTTAGATAAAGAGAAGGTGGTCCTAATAAATGAAGAGGAACTGGTGAATGTGAACCAGATGACCTGCTCTGTATGTGCCCGTGAGCTGGGGGGCTGCAGGGAAAGGGGGTTGAGGTGCAGTCAGTGGGCATGTTTCACAGCATGCAGCTCATTTTAGACAGCACATTCACTCATCCATCCCTCACATTCAGGAGCTTCTACTGCAGTCGGACTGGGTTGCTAGGCTGTCCCCACTGGACAATGAATGAGAGCTGCAGCTAGAATCCCAGTCCCCTTGGGAATAGTAACATACTGGCACTCTTTCTGCTGTGCCCTGTGTGTTCTGAGTAAGAGAGGAGCATAGGTCCAGGAAAGGCATCTTCATGTCATGCAGAAATGAAGCTGTGGCCTATTTTAATCTGGCTATGCTCCATCTGTTAAGTGGGAAGGACTCCTGACAAGGCACAGCATGATACATATTCACACGGCATCTACCTCCTGTTTATCTATCAGGGATAACATACAGGCTATTAGCAACTAAAACACATAGAAAAACTTTTGCATTGGGCACTAAAAAATAAACTACAACTGGTTCCACAGTTTGGGGTTAACTGCGGTATATATCATCAACTGAGAAGAGAAAGCTCAAGCATCTGGTCAGTCCACTGGACATTCAAATGGCTCGAGGTCATCTGGGAAAAGGAAAGACTCCCTCTGTCAGCTCCAAGTGCTCTTGAGGCAGCAGCCTCTGAAATTACTTCAATGAGAATTAAACAAACACATCTAGTTTGCCCTAAAATATAAGTATCACTAACTGAATTTAAAATACCATTTGAAAAATTACACAAAAATCTGATGAAATATTTCTGGGATGAGAATTAAATTCTTTTCATGTAGTTATCAGTTCTGAATCTTTGAAGAAATATTTCTGAAATTATATATAAGAAAGCAACATTAGAAGTTCCTGTTGTGGCTCAGAGGATTATGAACCTAACTAGTATACCCATGAGGGTGCAGGTTCGATCGCTGACCTCACTCAGTGTGTTAAGGATCTGGAGTTGCCATGAGCTGTTGGTGTAGGTCGCAGATGTGGCTTGGATCCTACGTTGCTGTGGCTGTGGTATAGGCAGGCAGACACAGCCCCAATTTGACCCCTAGCCTGGGAACTTCTTTGTGCTGTGGGTGCGACCCTAAAAAGACAAAAAAAAAAAAAAAAGAATATACGTATAAAAGAAAGCAACATTAGTTTTTACAGTGATCTTTCAAAAAAGCTCAGCATTTGAAATAGTGATATCCACAATTTTCATCTCTTTCATTGATAAAACCATATCAACAGCAAAAACAACACAATTCTCAGGTCATCCTTTAATTAAATAATTAGTAATTATTATGAATATTTCATGTTCTGCTAAACACAGAATATGAAAACCCTACTGATAAAGAATTTACAGTTAAGTTGAAAGATAAGACATGTACACAAAATATAAAGCAAGAATAGGCACGTGCCCAAAGAAAGGAAGACAGAAAGCACAACTAGATCCCAAGGATGTTCTGCCTATAAAGGAAACCAGCAAAACTTGACTGGAATCTGAGGATTAGATAACAGTAATAGATCAATGTCAACTTTATGACATTGCTGGTTGTAACACAGTGAAATGTGTGCTATGTTGTAGGAAATACACACTAGAGTGTTCATGGAGGATCAGGATCAGTTGTAATGCTGACAATTTATTTATAAATGATAAAGCAAAAGAACAGTTCTTCATGCTATACCTGTATTGCATCTCTGAGACTATTTCAGAGATAAGATACAAACTTTAAAATGATGATTGTAAATAAAGTGGTATCATTCTAAATCTGACGAAATTTTTAAAAAGTATCTCCTATTTAATTTATGTTGCCCATAAATACACAGGCATTTATTCTGCTTCATTTGGCAAAATCTTCAGACCCTCAAGAAAAGGCCTAGTTTTAGCTTAATTTACATGGTACATACAAATTTTAAAATATTCTGTACTAGTTCTGTGAAGAATGTCTTTGGTATTTGATAGGGATTGCAATGAATCTGTAGATTGCCTCGGGTGGTATAGTCATTTGGATAACATTGATTCTTCCAATCCAAGAGCATGGTATGTCTTTCCATCTGTTTGGGTCGTCTTTGATTTTGTTATCAACATTTTATAGTTTTCAGAGTATAGGTCTTTTGTCTCTTTTGGTAGAATTATTCCTAGGTATTTTATTCTTTTTGATACAATAGTAAATGGGATGGTTCTCTGATTTCTCTTTCTGATCTTTCATTATTAGTATATAGAAATGCAATTGACTTCTGTGTATTAATTTTGTATCCTGCAACTTTGCCAGATTCATTGATGAGTTCTAACAGTATTCTGGTGCTGTCTTTAGGGTTTTCTAAGTATAGTATCATGTCATCTGCAAAGAGTGATAGTTTTACGTCTTTCCCAATTTGGATTCTTTTTATCTCTTTTACTTCTCTGATTGCTGTGGCTAGGACTTCCAAAACTATGTTGAATAATAGCAGTGAAAGTAAAGAGCCAAAGCAATACTGAAAAAGAAAAACAAAAATGGAGGAATCAAGTTTCCGGACTTTAGACAATACTACAAAGCTACAGTCATCAAAACAATATGGTACCAGCACAAAACAGAAATACAGACTAATGGAACAGGATTGAAAACCCAGAAATAAACCCAAGTACGTATGGTCAACTAATCTATGACAAAGGAGGACAGAACATACACTGGAAGAAAGATAGTCTCTTCAATAAATGGTGCTGGGAAAACTGGAAAGCTACATGTAAAAGAATGAAAGTAGAACACTATCTAGCACCATATACAAAAATAAACTTTAGGATTAAAGACCTAAATATAAGGCCAGATACTATAAAACTCCTAGAGGAAACCATAGGCAGACCACTTTTTGATATAAATCACAGCAACATCTTGTTTGATTCACTTCCTAGAATAATGACAATAAAGACACAAATAAGTCAATGGGACCTAATCAAACTCAAAAGCTTTTGCATGGCAAAGGAAACCATTATAAAAATGAAAAGACGAGATTGGATTAACATGGCGGAATAGAAGGACTGGAGCTCAACTTCTCTCCTGAAAAACAGCAAAACTACAACCAAATGCCAAGCAGCCTTCAACCAAGTGGACTGTAAACTTCCAAAAAAGATATTCTACTCCAGAAGACAAAGAGGAGACCACATCAAGAGGTAGGAGGGGCAATTACGCGATAGAAGCAACCCCATACCTCCTGGGTGGGAACCCCCACAGACTGGAAAGTAACTGCATCACAGAGACTCAGCTACAGGACTGAGAGTTCTGAGCCCCATGTCAAAACCCCACACCTGGGGATCGGGCACAGGGAGAAAGAGCCCCCAGAGCATCTGACATTGAAGGCCAGCGGGGCTTGTGTGCAGGAGCTCCACAGGACTGGGGGAAACAGAGACCCCATCCTTGGAAGGTACACACAGACTTTCACGTGCACTGGGTCCCAGGGCAAAGCAGTCTCTAGAGGAATCCGGGTGGAACCTGACTGCAATTCTTGGAGGATCTCCTGGGAAAATAGGGGTGACTG
>PVHT020000052.1:173531-213453 GCA_004024745.2 Catagonus wagneri
AGGGAGTGGCATGATATACTTAGTGTGATGAAAGGGAAAAACTTCCAACCAAGATTGCTTTACCCTACAAGGCTCACATTCAGATTTGAAGGAGAGATCAAAACCTTTACAGATAAGCAAAAGCTAAGAGATTTCTGCAACACTAAACCAGCTTTACAACAAATCTTAAAGGAACTTCTCTAGTCAGAAAAAAAAAGGCTACAACCACAAACAAAAACACCACAAATGACAAGGCTCACCAGTAAAGGCATATATACAGTAAAGATACTAAATCATCCATGCACAACTATGCTTCCAAAATCAGAAATCGTGAGAGTAGAGCACAAATGCAGGTCATTGGAGACGCACGTGCAATTAAGAAACCAACAACTTAAAACAATCTCATTTGTATATAGACGCCTATATCAAAAATTCAGGGTTAAAAAAAAAAAAAAAGAGCAACAAAAACCCCAAACAGTTAATACAATGGCAATAAGAACATATATATCAGTAATTACCTTAAATGTTAATGGACTGAATGCCCCAACCAAAAGACATAGACTAGGCGAATGGATACAAAAACAAGAAAACAACAAATGGATCACTGAAGAAATCAAAGAGGAAATTAGAAAATACCTAGAAGCAAATGACAACAAAGACATGATACTCCAAAACCTCTGGGATGCAGCAAAAAGCAGTTGTAAGAGGAAAGTATATAGCAATACAAGCCTGCCTCAGGAAACAAGAAAAAGTTCAAATAAACAACCTAACTTTACATCTAAAGCAGCTAGAGAGGGAAAAAGCCAGGTAATGGAAACAACCTAAATGCCCATCGACAGAGGAGTGGATAGGGAAGATACGGTACATACACACAATGGAATATTACTCAGCCATTAAAAGGAACGGAATAATAACATTTATAGCAACATGGATGAACCTAGAAATTATCATACGAAGTGAAAGCAGTCAGACAATTAGACAGCAACACCCAATGCTACCGCTTACATGTGGAAACTAAAGAGACACAACGAACTTCTTTGAAGAACAGACAATGACTCACAGAATTTGGAAAACCTTGTTTTTTCAAATAAGACAATCTGGGGGGTTGGGGGATGTACCGTGGCTTTGGGACACAAAATCTATCGAATTGACTTATGATATTTGTACACCTATAACTGAAATAAAATTCATTGTTAATAAAAAAACAAAACAAAACAAACAAACAAAAAAAACCTCTAGTTCTCCAGGTGAAAAAAAAAAAAAAGACATCTCCCCATTGCATCTCCCGTGGTGGAAAGGGACAGCGGGAGAAGCATGATTCGAACTTTCTAACAGCCTTAACAGAATTCAGTAGCTATTTTCCTCTAGAGAACTTCAAGGCAGTTGAAAGCACTGTTAAATGGCCACTGTGTTCTGATTTATTCCTCCAGAAGGAGGACAGCAAATGCGAGGATGGGAAAAGAAGTGTGGAAAACACACTGAATCAATGGACACAAAAGAAGAATGATTAAGAAAAGCCTGCCTGAGCTTATTTGGCTTCATTCCACCCTAAACAAATCCTCGAATAGAGAAAGCACCATCAAATATTGATGAAATAAGGGAAAATGCCAAGTTACCCATTTCTTAAAACGTACTAATGAACAGATCCAGTGATGTTTACATGTCTTAACTGTTAATTCAATAAACATCAATGAGCATCAAAAAAAAAAAAAAACTGAAAAGACAACCCACAGAATGGGAGAAAATCTTTTCCAATGATGCCACAGACAAGGGCCTTATCTCCAAAATATACAAACAACTCATGCAAATCAACAACATAAAAACAAACAACCCATTTAAAAAATGGGCAGAAGACCTAAACAGACATTTCTACAAAGAAGATAGGGATGGCCAACAGGCGTATGAAAAAAATGCTCAATATCACTAATTATTAGAGAAATGCAAATCAAAACTACAATGAGGTACCACCTCACACTGGTCAGAACGGCCATCATTAACAAGTCAACAAATACCAAATGCTAGAGAGGGTGTAGAGAAAAAGGTACCCTCCTCCACACTGTTGGTGGGAATGTAAACTAGTACAACCACTATGGAAAACGGTATGGAGGTACTTCAAAAAACTAACTATAGAGCTACCATATGATCCAGCAATTCCACTACTGGGCATATATCCAGACAAAACTTGCATTGAAAAAGATATATGCACTCCTATGTTAATTGTAGCCAAGACAAGGAAACAACCTAAATGTCCATCAACAGAGGAATGGATTAAGAAGACGTGGTACATATATACAATGGAATACTAAAAAGCCATAAAAAGACAAACTAATGCTATTTGCAGCAACATGGATGGAACTAGAGACTCTCATACTAAGTGAAGTAAGCCAGAAATAAAAGACAAACACCATATGGTATCATCTTATTTGTGGAATCTAAAACATGGGACAGATTATCCTATCTAAAAAAAAAAAAAAAATCAGAAACAGATCATGGCCAAGGAGAGCAGACTTGGGGTTCCTAAGGGGGAAAGGGGAGGGAGAGTGATGGATGGGCATTTTGGGTTTTTTTTACGCAAACTCTTATATTTGGAATGGATGGGCAATGGGACCCTACTGTATAGCACAGGAAAATGTGTGCGACTGAGTCACTTTGCTGTATAACAGAACTTGACGAAACACTGTAAATCAACTATACTTTAATAATAAAAAATTTATACGGTACATAGCCTTTGTTACTTTCAATCCTACCAGCCTTGGAGATAGTCATTTATAGTTTGACAGTCTTAATTATTTTAATTCTATGCCCACATTTATTTTTATTTAAAAAAAAAAGCCTCATAGTATTGGTCTGGAAAATTCTTTTTACATCCATTTGATGGTGACAAAGAGTTGATGTTGTTATTATGAATTATTAGAAATGTATTTAGGAATGAGGAAATTGAAGCTGAAGAAGCATCAATACCTCACTGGAGGTACATGTCTATCAGACATGGTGCTGCAAGGTGCGTGGGGTTCCTTTAACTTTTTACCCTAGCCCTCTCCACCACTGTGTGTGTCTCAGCTCCTCCTGGAGGATGCTGTTCAGGTTGCCTGCAAGTCAGGAAATACCATGCTTCAGAGCACAGTTCTTAGAGGAGGGGCTAGGGGTAAAACCCAGCTCGGATCTGAGAACCGCTCTGGTCAGTGTCCTCTTTTCTCACAAAAGTACGTCCTCCCAAGTGAGAAGTAAGGCACTCAGAGGGTTAAATGAATTAATAAGATGTAAGGCACCTAGATCAGTGCTTGATGGATAGTAAATATTAAATTATTACTATTTCTAAAAGTCAGATACCATGATTTTTAAATGATCATAGCTCTTTTAGGAACTTAGGTGGAATGAAGGATTGAAAAGTGCATTTTTCAGTAGTAGGGAATATGTATTCCCATTTTCTCTTAATTTAGGGGGAGTTCCTTTCTTTGTTAGAGGCACACTCATCACCTAACTGGGGAAGCCTTCAACCACTACTGCTGTCTATTACTCAGAAAGTCACAGATATTGCCTCAGCATTTATTCCTAAGCAACTGAAGAGGCTTCCATGTCAGCAGGCCTCCGGTAGTCTCTCTTTAATGACCCAGAATTACGAAACCATGTAAAAATTTTAAATTCTCATTTATCTTCTTCAAAGTTTTAACCATTAGGCTTATCACTTTTTGTATGGAGCAGGTTACAGGAAGTGATGATGTGACTGCCACACCTACTAGAGTCACTCATTATTTTGCACATGCAGTCCTCTTACGTTATCCCAAAGAAGTAAAAATAGCACAAACAGATGTTCAATATAAATCCTTACTCACAATGAGAATCAATCAATTTTTCCTGAATAGGAAAAAAGTATTTGAAAACCATGTAATAGAAAGTCGAAAAGAGGACTTAAAACCAAGCCTATCTGCAGATTCCACTCACTAACTCATATATGCACTCATTTAACATTTACTGACTAGTTCCTATGTGCCCAATACTACTTAAATCTATGCTAGGGGAGTTCCTGTCGTGGCTCAATGGTTAACAAATCCGACTAGGAACCATGGCCTCGCTCAGTGGGTTAAGGATTCGATCCCTGGCCTTGCTCAGTGGGTTAAGGATCTGGCATTGCTGTGAGCTATTGTGTACGTTGCAGACGCGGCTTGGATCCCACGTGGCTGTGGCTCTGATGTAGGCCAGTGGCTACAGCTCTGATTAGACCCCTAGCCTGGGAACCTCCACATGCTGCGGGTGAGGCCCTAGAAAAAAAGGCAAAAAGACAAAAAAAAATCCACTCCCATGGATTAAAAAAAAAATTTCTTCCTTCTTTGGACTTGTATTTAAATGGTAATTAACAGGAATCAGCATGAGTTCCACTTGTATATAAAGTATACACAATTATCTATTATTCATAATGGATGCTTTAAGTTCCTCTACTTAAGATGGCTATCAAAAAAAAAAAATACCTACTCTAGTATTACTATGAACCACTCCTACCAAAAAGTGATTGTTTTCCTGACACAATAAAAGTCTGAACCATCAAATTCAACCGCATCAATATAAAGAAAATCGCAAAAGTAATAGTGCCAGATAATACTTTTTCAACTTTTTTTTTTTTCTCTTTTTTTATTTAGGGTCACACCCACAGCATATGGCAGTTTCTAGACTAGCAGTCGAATCAGAGCTGTATTTACCTGCCTACACCAAAGCCGCAGCAATACCAGATCTGAGCCATGTCTGCGACCTTCACCACAGCTCACAGCAATACTGGATCCTTAACCCACTGAACAAGGCCGGGGATCGAGCCCACATCCTCATGCATACTAGTTGGGTTCATTACCAATGAACCACAATGGGAACTCCATACTTGTTCTTTTATGGAGTACAATGGTAAGAAATTCTGGGTAGCTATCTAGTTTGTCCAGAGTCAGAAACCTTTCTGCACATGGATACACCAGCTTAAAATAAAATGTTTATGTGTCTTCCTATAATATGCACACATATTTTATGTATATACATAAACACATGTATTTAAGTACATGGAATATACGCACAAGATCATCAGTTATACGTACACCAACATCTACATCACTGTGACCTGCTGAAGAAATTACTCTCCCTGGTATTTTCTCATTTCTTCCAAATGGCACTTCTGGTTGAGAGAGGGTTGGCATGGGAGTTTCAAGGGAAATAAAAACTTTCTGCACCTCCAAATGGTTTGGTTTTTTCCAGCTTCCCAGCATGTAGTGACCACTACATAATAAAGCATTCACGCCATCCCTCTTGGCCCTGGTTAATGAATTACATGCCTGTGCTCATGTGCAGGTCAAGCACCAATGCTACGCTCACCTATGGATTGTGTGATGCACCCCAGGATATACTTGCTCACAAATGTCTCAGCCTCACAGGGAAACCATATAGACATATATTCTAAAAGTACCAAATCCAAGAGAGGACAAGCAATGTCCCTAAGGGAGTGGTCAAGGAAGACAGACTGGATCCTGTCCACCACGTGTGTTTCCCAGAGCCAGGAGTTACCTGATTTGGCACAGAAAAGCCAAGCGCCAACTAAGACCAGGTGCCAAAGAGCACAGAGGTTTAAAAACCAGGCAAATCACAGGTAAGAACCAAAACAAAATGAAAACAATAGCGGCACACGGAGTCTTTCTCCTAGATAGAGTCTTTCTCCTAGATAGAGTCAAAAACACGGAAAAGAGAATCGCCTTCTTACTTTGTTGAGTCAATGCTATTTAACGCGCTGCCTTAGCTAAAGCTGTTTCCTACAGCACCACCCAGACTGTACCTCCCAAGACCACCATGCTCTGGTCATTCTCCTCTGGTACCTCACTCCTTTTCCTGCCAACTTCTTAAGAAAAAGTGCTACTAAAAGAAAGCCATGATGTCCTGCCACTCAGTGAAGTAAACTCTGACAGGTCAGAGAAAAAGAGTCAGAATGAATTAAATCCCAGCCTTGGAATAAGACTGTGTGGCCTTGAGCAGGTTCTTGGACCCTCCGTGCCTGTTTCCTCATCTGTAAAATGAGATGAGAAAGGTAGCTACCTACAGTTTTCATGTGAAGATTAAATGAATGAATCACACAATGCTCCTCTCAAATTAACCTCTGCCTAAGTATTGGTTATATTTTAAAAGAGGGACTCTGAGAGACCTCACATACATCATGTTTTGAATCATACTTTTTTTTTTTTTTAGTCATGTCCATGGCATAAGGAAATTCCAGGGGCCAGGGATAGAACCTGGGCCATGGCAGCAAACTGAGCCACTGCAGTGTCAATGCTGAGCCACAAGGGAACTCCTTGAAGCAAAATTTTTTAAAATGATGAGACCAAACATTTATTCAATACATTCCTAGAAAGTGTGTGTAAGTAAATTCAGTGCACCTGTGTCAAATTTCCTCAGAGGGCACTACAGCAACGAGCCTAGATGCACAATGAACAAATCTTTGTATGGAGTATACATTCACACGTGAAATTCCATTACTCACGTTCTCATAGAGAGCTTGAAGGGTCTCCAGGTCAACCACAGAATTGTCCAGGTTCACGACAGCTATGGAAAAAAAAGACAAAAGAAAGAATATAAATTGCCATAAGCCAGCTGTGAAAAGATGTTTGACCACCTCAAAGAGTAGTTGCCATCCCCAGGGTGGTGTTCATGGCCCAGTGGGTGGAGAGTGTTGGGGCTCTGCCTTCAGTGCACCCCCCTGCCCCACTGCAAAGACCCAGCCGGGGCATTTCGAGGGGGAATGTGTCAAGTGTCAAAGCTTTCACAAGCTCCACAAATACAACATCCCATGAATAGGGCCCAAAGGGCAGAGAGAAACTGCGGGTCTCCTGCATGATTCATCTGAATGAATTTGAAAAACCTGCTTAATGACAGAAAAACAGGCAAATCACTCGTGTTACTGCTACACCCTCATTTTACACCAATAAATGCACGTATCTGCCAATTTATCTAAAGATATTTGACAAAGGTTAAATCTAATCACTAAACTGGTAGACTTAATATGGAAATCACAGATGCATTTCCTATTATAACTTTTTAAACTGTTTATAATCACAGGCCAATACTTTGATTATTGTATTGAGATTAGCACAGACACATCCTTAAAAATCTGTCCTTAATATACAAACGACCCTGCTTATACACGGAAGAAGTGGAACAGATAACCAAAAACTTGAAATATGTTGTTAAATGCATTTTTTGGCTTGGGAAACATACTGAATTTTGAAGTCAGTATGTTTTCTTACCTAGTTTAGGCATAGGTTAACCAAAAGCATTCTATCATAGCTATGTACAAATAAGCTAGAAATGAAGGGAATTTGCTCTGACCATATCTGTGCCAAGTAGTCAGTGAAGCTATTGTGGGATTAAAGATTTCTGAGAGAAAAATCAGAGTGAATAATCAAAAACTGGTTAAACTTCTTGGGAGTTCCCATTGTGGCTCGGTGGTAACTGACCCGACTAGTATCCATGAGCACGTGAGTTCAATCTCTGGCCCTGCTCAGTGGGTTAAGGATCTGGTGTTGCCACGAGCTGTGGTGTAGGTCGCAGATGCAGCCTGGATCCTGCAGTGCTGAAGCTGTGGTGTAGGCCACCAGCTACAGCTCCAATTTGACCCCTAGCCTGGGAACCTCCATATGCTGTGGATGTGGCCCTAAAATAGCAAAAAAAAAAAAAAAAAAAAAAAAAGTTAAAATTTTTTGATAACTGAGTTACAATGTCTTTTTCCTCAAAAGCTTAAAGCACATGACACATTTTCTAGTTGACTTTGTCAAAATCCTGAGAAAGAATTCAAAGTCTTAAATAATGTTCGCAAATTCAGGTTCTTAAAGTTGAGTGAGGCATGAGCTCTCTCCCTCATTTTAATGCAACAGAATATGAAAAGTTTATTGATATGTCTTTCAAATTCTACAGTGCAACTAACCATTAGGAAACTACCATTTGTGGGGTTTGGATGTAGCGTTAAGTATACTATCCACTATAATCTTAAAAGGCAATTAAAATACTCTTTTCAGATACATCTGTGGGAAGTCATATTTTCCTCATACATTTCAAACAAAACAAAGTATAACAACAGAATGAATGCTGAAGCAAGACATGAGATTCCAGCTGTCTCTTCCTAACTCAGAGAGCATAGAAATTTTCAAAAATGTAAACAGTTTCAGAGTTCCCTGGGTTAAGGATTCAGTGTTGTCACTGCTGTGGCTTGTGTTGCTACTGTGGTTCCATCCCTGGCCTGAGGAATTTCTGCAGGCCATGCATGTAGGCAAAAAAAAAAAAAAAAAAAAGAACAATTTTCAAGGTCTGGCTCAACTCTGAAACTCCCTTCACAACAACTTAATTCACAGGGACTTCACACTGTTGATAACGATGGAGAGGCTCCTCCTAAATTCTACCATTTCCTCTAATGAAGCTGCTGCTATTCACGGTGGCTTTAATAGGGCAAAATCATGCCTTTAAAACCTATCACAAAAATTACAAAGTTCATACAGGGCACTGGGAATAGTTATTCAAACTAAGCTTTTTTGTACTATTTGATTTCTTAATTATGTGTATGTGATAATTTGACTGAAATTTAGAAGCAACTTTTTATTCATTAAAACAAACAATTTCAGAGAAATCCTAGTACGTGAAACTCCTTCCATTATCAGTTATTTTGCCCTCTGGCCAATGAAACATCAAACTAAACCTTATATACACAAACACATACATCAAAAGAGAAAATAGAAAACCTTCATTAACTGAACATATGTCCAAATGTGACTTAACACACACATAAACCAACCAATATTTACATCTTGCACGTATTAACTACATGTTAAGTAAACTGCAAAATTATTCCAAGGACATCGTGATAAATATCATGTGTTCCTTAGATTTTTCGTATATTTAAATATTTTGGAAAAGCATTCATGAGATACAGGTTGTTAATCAAACCATCTGTAAAACAATGAAAGGAATTACCATAACATGTCATGTTTTGGTGTGTATGCTCTTATCTTTTCAGTCATATATTATAAGTTCACAACTGAGGGTTTTTTAAAATCCATCCATAGTTTATTAAGTGGGATTAGGAAATAAGTTTCTATTATGACATTGCTTTTTGTTGCGACTTAATAGACAGTCAACACTCAAAATATTTCATATACCTTAAGACTAACAACGTCACCTGAGGTATCTGGATGAATAAAATGCTACCGGACTTTAGACTCCCTGACAATAAACTGGGACTCAGATGGCTTCATACTAAGGGAAACAGACTCATGCAGTGATAGTCAGCATGATGGGGCCTCTTGAGCTAGATTTAAGGATATCCTAAACCAGAGCACCCACAACCCCTAGCACAGACTAGGGTAAGTCCTCTCTGAAAGGCACTTTCATCCTGGAGATTAAATTATTATAAACTCTGGGAGTGAGATTTTTCAGAGGTGGCACACCAGTTTCACTCTTCAAAAAACTGTGATAATATGCAGGATAGTTTAGAGTTTACTAGGAATATTCACAACTGCATTCCAGCAGCTCAGGCCTTCATTGTAACTTACACACACACACACACACACATACACACACACACACACACACACACACACACACACACGGTAAACCCAACCTCTGTGCCCTTTGCATGTGACACTGAAACTCTACACATGCCACTATGGGAAATAATCTATGTTCACCACTGAGTCTGAGAGCATGACGTGGATGTGGTGACAAGACCGGGATTAGACTTTTGGCACCTATAACCCAGACTTCCACACTAATTACTCTAACATAGCACTTTAAAAAAGAAACGTTACAAAGGAAACTCAACTCTAAGTTTTCCTAGAGTTCTGACAGAGAAGAGAGAGAAAATAATTCCTGCAGTTTTTTACAACCTTATACAAGCTTTGTTTTTGAGATATCGGCGCTATTGTAGAAAAAGCAAAATCTTGGACAAGCAGTGGATCTGAATGAGAAGAGCAGGACAGTTAGTGAGGAGGCTGAGGGCAAGTCCAGTCTGTCCTATTAACGAGCTGCATGGCGTTGAGAGAGATACAACCACTAAAAAGAATTTAGTCTGTTCTTGCCTAGGATGATCCTTGGAGGTCGACACATTCTAGGCCACTTCCACATCCAGACCAATGATGTTGATGCCTCTGTGGATTTCTCAGGGGAGTCATATCCCAAAAGAAGTCTTTTTTCTCGTGGAGGCCATGAGTGATTTACTCATGGACACCATAGTTCCAGATGACACACAGGCAGAATAGGGCTTCAGGCACGGAAAGGTACACCCCTGCTTCTGCAGATTTTTAAGGTGGCCGTGGTTTAGAAACCTATGCGCAGGGTTTCAAAGTGACTCAAGCAATCACTTCGCATAATAGGATAAGCTCTTCATGACCACTGCCATCCACGCCGCGTTCCTATGAACTGAGCCAGCAGATTTCTAATGAACTCTCACTGGCGTTTACCAAAGACACAGATTTAGGTGGACTCCTTTACTCATAAAGTTCTCATTACCAACTCAACCCAGGCAATGTGTGACCGAAGTAAAGGACCATCTGCCAGCATTAGAAGTGCCACGTATTTTTTTGGCATCAGCTTCAGCATCCTGTTCTATGACCACTATGCCCAGTGCCTCAGCTGGTTAAAGTCTCCTCACCATCAAAGCAGTTTAGTAAAAATATAAACTGTTACTGAGTTACCCTTCAGTTGACAAGGCATACCAACCAAGTTTGTGCTATTTATGAATTATTCCACAGGTTATTTCAAGCTGATCAAATAGAATCACATTCATGAAGTGTTTAGCTAGAAAGCCAGTTAAATGTTTTCACTATTTATAAACCATATATTGTTAATAGGTAAATGGTATTTAATCTGTTTTAAATCTACTCTAAGGCTCTGAACAGCTTAAGGGACATTTTGAATATGAATTTAATTCCTCTATTCATCTTCAGTAAACATCTTTCAGCAACACTGTGATAGACAACATGGTTTAGGGATGCCTGTCCACAGTAAAGTATGAAAATCTCGACAAGAAAGACATTTTAAACATGTTAAAAATGACCCCAATTCCAAATACAGAAAATGCTTTATAAGTCTGGTTAAAGACACAAATTAAAACACCTTCATAAAAGAAATAACAAAAGGTCATGACATTATTGCCATCATGGGTCTGGATCACCAAAGGTAATATAAGTGGGCAAGGATAGTTTGAAACTGTCTTTGACAGTTATTAGAAAAAAGTCCCCATATATGTAGAAAAGCCTGGGGGTTATACTATAACCATCTCAAAGAACTGAATGAAGAGGGATTAGTTGTCCACCCTAAAAAGTTATACATAATAAAAGTGCTTTAGTGACTCTTTCCACATCTCACAGTATCTCAGAATAGGAGGATGAAAAGAATACACCCATCACCCATTCAGTGCTTTAAAGACAATTGCGACAAGTGGTCATTTAGCCTCTCCAACAGTTTTGCGTTTTCATGGCAACTCAGTCTACTATTTAACATCTCTAATCATAAGGACATTATCTCTTTCTTCCCCTTTTTAGGGCCGCATCTGTGGCATATGGCCGTTCCAAGGCTAGGGGTCAAATCGGAGCTGCAGTTGCTGGCCTACACCATAGCCACAGCCATGCAGGATCCGAGCTGTGTCTACAACCTACACCACAACTCACAGCAATGTCGGATCCTTTACCCACTGAGCAAGGCCAGGGTCAAACTTGCATCCTAATGGAAACTAGTTCAGTTCGTAACTTGCTGAGCTGGAAAGGGAAATCCCCATAACAACATTCTTAAAACAACAACAATCCAAACAAGCTTTCCTATAGACTCTATACTGGTTTTAGCTGGTCTATTAGAAAATTTTAGGTTTACTTCCTCTTCTTTATGTTAGCTCGCCAAACACCTGAGATTCACCCCTCAGCATGTTTTCCTCTCCTGTGGACTGTGCTCTCCAGGTACTGTCAGTGGTTGAGACACAACCCACACCTGGCTCTCACCAGCCTTCATCACTCTTTGAACATGGCACAGAGAGGTCTAAACAGGTACAGAGCACAGTAGGACTAGTATTTCTTATGAATTAAAAACTAAATGTTTACTAATGCAGACTAAACATGTCACATGAGAGTTACATTATTAGCAAGACAAAGAAATAATGCAAGAGCCCAATTAGTCATACCCTTCCAGAAACAATCATGGTAGAAAGTTTGGGTGCACTTACAGGAAATATACTAATCTCAATACACACAGAAAGTAAGCTGTGAAATAATTTCACCACCAAGCATTACATCCTTCAGCCATAGTATTCAAAAGCTGAATTTTTATTTTTACTTACCATGCTGTATATCTTTCATATCTAAATGAAGGCTAGACATCAATATCCCAACTGCTTGTGATCTTTTGTTGCTTAGTAACTTGACAACCTGCTCAAGAAAGAAAAGGGAGAAATGTTACTCAAACTCAGGGACAGGCTTAAGAGCATTCTATTTTTTATCTTAAATGAAGAACAAATAACTTAAAATCATTAAAGGATTGGAACTGATGTGAAAGAGCTTTTGGGTTTTGCATCTCACATCTTCAAAGCTCAGCATCTTTGCCTTGGTCTTCACCAAGACCCTCAGCACCAAGCCTTTAAGAGCCTGATTTGCCAATATGGAAATTTCTAATCATTTAGGAAATTAGTTTGTTCTCTGTAAAATAACAATTACATATCCAGTCATCTGAGGCCTGCATTAAAAAAAAAAGTGTTCTTTTTTTTTTAATGCAGAACCCTGAAACACTGGTCAACAAGTAAACAGAAAAAAGAAAGTACACAGATAATCTGTTAGATCAGGTTAGTCTGGCCACAAAATAGGAAACGTGCTTTTATTCACAGACATGGCTCAGATCCCGTGTTGCTGTGGCTGTGCCACAGGCGTAGGCTGGCAGCTGCAGCTCCAATTTGACCCCTAGCCTGGGAACTTCCATATGCTGCAGGTATGGCCCTTAAAAAAACAGAGTCTCTGCAGATTTTGGTAACAATTATTTCTCTCTTTTTTTTCATTAGAATATGAAGGTTTTTGAGAGTTGAGAGTTCTAATCTAAAAATGTAATTAAAGCTACTAAAAATAAAGAGGAAACATTCCACTATATTGTAGGAAAATTTCAGATGTTTTGAGTAGAAATGGAATTTCATGTATGTCAGGCTGATATCAGATTAAGCTTAATTAGGTAAATGGATTTCTTTACTAAAAGTAGAATGGTGCAGGACTAGATTTGGTTCCTCTCTGCTAAGAGAACAAGTTTACTTAGAACACTGCTTTTGATAACAGATTATGAACTTCCTTGCCTTTAAGTGATCTGTTTTGTTTTTAAGTATTCACAGTGGCCTATGATTCTATTTGACCAAATGTTTTTGAAACTGATATTTTTGACGAACTTCCTATCAAATTCTGATTAAAGTTCTAAGGCATCTCATAAAAAAATATTTAAGTAGCATTGGTTGGTATGTTAAATTATACAGAAAGAATTGTCAAATGAGTGATAAGCCTCCTTAGGTTATAAAATATGAATAGATGTTATTAATATAGATGTTATAGAAATTATACAAGGTTCCTGAAATATGGATATGTCCTGGTATAATGTTATAATTTTAGTTATTTTAAAATATTCTATGTCACAGCAATTTGGATAAGCTTCTTTGTCAAGAAGAACTGTCATCAGATCTTTAACCTTGTATTTTTAAAGTCTTTAATAGACAGTTAAGGTGATGCTTTGGAAAACTGCCACATTTTTAAGAAGAAGGACATTTCTCAAAAACAGGTTTCCGATAGCTTTTAAGTCATACTGCTAAACTAAGTAAGATACTTTCAAAGTTTAATGGAAACTGATTTCATAGAACTGTTGGTAAGAGGGACTGATTTATGTAAAACTAAGTAAACTGATTAATATGGTGATGATTTTTGGTTTTGCCTGAGATGTAACTGGCTTTTGATCTGTGTTTTTTCCAGATGTGGGGAAATTTTTCCCCTTGGGCTAGTTGTGCCTTAGAGCAGTTTGGTGGATTATGCCTTTGTGGGCAGAGTTGAAGCATTTGTCCTTTTTTTCTACCTAATCTCTCCAGAGATTGGAAACTCTTAGGGTCTAAACAGCTTTTTCAGATAAATTAGAATGTCCAACTTCTAACAGATGCAAAAAAACCTCATGGTATTTTGGTGACCTCAAAAAGGGACAGTTCCTTGGCATAGCTTTCCTGGCCCTAAGAGGCCTTTTAAAATTTCAGTCTGAGACTCCTTGTTAAAAAAAAATTCCAGTACAACAAATTTAAAGGAAAGAATTATGATCAATTAACTGGACTCATTTTGAAAATAAACTAATCTTACTTTGGCTATATTTTATTATTTTTTTTTCTTTTTTTTTTAAGGGCTGCACTTTAGGCATATGGAGGTCCCCAGGCTAGGGATCAAATTGGAGCTACAGTGGTTGGCCTACACTACAACCACAGCAACATGGGATCCGAGCCACGTCTGCGACCTACACCACAGCTCACGGCAACACCAGATCCTTAACCCACTGAATAAGGCCAGGGATCGAACCAGCAACCTCCCTATTCCTAGCTGGATTCGTTTCTACTGAGCCACGATGGTAACTCCTGTATTTGACTTTAAAATGAGGATATTTTTAGAGAGAAAGAGACTATTTCAATGGGTATCAAATTCTGATTCTGTTAATTTGAGATCTGCATGTTCTCTTTAAGGCCCACCTTGCAGACAGTTCCTTCATTAAGCTGGAGAGGGATGAGTCAACCTAATTCTTTAACCTTGTTCAACAGAACAGCATCGTAATCTAGTATAGTTATGACACAGCAAGTTAATAGATAGGTACAAGAATTGGAACCAAAAGCCTCAGTCCAATTACAAATTAGACAACAACAGAGCCAAGTCAGGTTCAAACTACTATAGATAAAGAAGGAAAGAGAACTGTGCTATTTACTAAAGATTCTAAGAAATATTGCCAGGGTTGATGAGTTCCATTCCACAATAACCCTCACTGACCCAGTTCAGCAGGAAATAGAACAGAGTGGTCGTCACCCCTTTTCCCAAAAGATGGGGATAGGACATTGACAGTGGGGAACTGTGGTAGGGGATAACACATCTGACTCCATATTAGATCTGTTTCTTTTAGTTTAACCTTTGTATAGCTTACAGTATACATAACGACTCATCTCAGGGAACCCTGCCCCCATGCTTGGTTGTTAAACTAAAATAACTTTGTTCAGCTCACAGGGAACAAACACCCTAACCCAGTCCACATGTGAATGGCTGCACAAAAGAAGAAATTAACACATGCTCTCTGAAACCAGGAGATATTTGCAACAATTTATGACATACTGCCCATTTTACAAAATTTTTTCTTACATTAACAAATGCTTGACTGAGCCTCTGATAATACACAGCTCCATATGAGGCCCATGACACTGGATATGGGACGAAGAAAAAATAGGGAATATTTTCCTAGACGTAAGAGACTAGTGAGACAGGTAGTCTAGAGAATTTTGGCTACCGTTAATAAGGCCTAGTCTAGTAATAGCACATTTGAGTGGTCTGTCAGTGAAATCTTTTTCAGACCTGGTAACAAGCATCTTAGCACTGTGGACTTAAACTGTCATGAAATGCCCCAAAGACCACAGTCAAGTTTATGACACTGAAGGAGCCCTGTCAACTAAAAATTGGCACTTGCCATTTGCCTCTCTATAAGGATTAGGTCAATAGCCACTGCAGTTGCTGACCTTCAACATCCCCTGAAGGGAATTCAGGGTGGACATCACGAATGAGGCTCTCCGTGCTCCGGGAAAAACATGCCTCAGACAGTTAGATATTTTCAGAAGACTTTATGAGCCCAAATTCTCACATCTTCTCATATCTAGAAAAGCACTAAAATGATTAATGGCGAATCTGCTTAGGCCATTGAGGAGAGAAATGCATTTAGAAGTAAAACTGGAGTAGTGGTGTCAGACCCAGATACCACCACCCACCCTCAGAGCAGTGTCTGCTGGTAAAACTGAGCAAGACCCTGTGGGTACCTCTGTCAAGTTTATAATTAATCTCTTTAGCTGAACTTTTGTTCCTTTTCTTCTCCAACCCTTGTTCTCCTCAAGATTGAGGAATATCAAGGAAAAGGGGGGAATTGGAACTGAGCAGGACACTTTGGGGCAGACCCTCCCCTCATTTCCTCTGCTTTAGCTCCTCTCTAAAGTATAGCAGAGTGTCTCGTTGGAGGTTTACGGGAACATGGTGACCTGACCTCTGTAGACAGCTACAAGAACGAAGGATTTCCGCACTAAGAAGTTTGCAACAACCAACCACGACCCTCCCTCACTTTGCTTTAAAAATGGTTTGCAATTTTGGTTCTGGGAGTTTGGGATATTTTGGGAACACTAGCCACCCGTCTTCCTTGCATGGCCCTGCAATAAACCTTCCTCTGCTCCAAACACTGACATTTTGGTTTGCTTGGCCTCACTGTGCATCAGGCACATGGACTTGGGCTAACACCATTACTGTGTAAATAACCAAAACCACACTTAAAATTATTTAATCAGTCAATAATACTGTCATTACTTCAATAAAGTATGTATTTTATATACATCACATGGAGCGTTATATAAGTAAGCCGATGCATTAAAGGCTTCACATTAAATATCCAATAAACAGACAACCTGCAGTTTCTTACAATCTAGTGAAATCACCCACTAAAGAGAGAAACTACACAAGATTCTTGTGGTCTAAATGTAGAGTCACAACAAGGGTTGTGTGTCCTAACTCCCAGTCAGGGAGAGCGTGGTGCTTACCTCTTAAACGGTGTCACATGGCCCTTCTGGAAGGAGTACTAGATTAGAGGGATGCATGGCTATCCCACTAAGGAAACGCCTACTCTTAAGAAGGTAAGACAAGAAGAGTCAACTACTGAGATTAAGTAGAGAAAAACCCCAAAAGCAGAATTACAGAACATAAAGATTGCTGTTTCTCACACAGATGTCAGAACATAAGGAGATGCAATGTACTCGAGGAGCCAAAGATGCAAAAGCAGCCTTGAACACACTAATGAGAAGTGACAGGAGAATATGAACAAATATGAAAGAGTGAAACTTGACTAAACAAGAGGCTTAACGATGGAAGGAGGTGCAGCAGACATCTTCAATCTAAACTAGTCTACATTTGAAAGAAAAGAACGCTTATACGGGATTTTGCAGAGCAAGAGTTTATCAGGTTTTCTTAGTAAAAATAAAAAGGAAAAGGAACACACAAGGAGAACTGCTTTTCCTACCTACACCACCTCCTTCTGATTCCATGTTAAGCCTCAGGGCAGGGTGGCCACCTCACGGGCATCAAAGCATCCCAAGGCACTGCAGACCACAGGAGGCATTAACACTCCATGCCCTCAAGTGCTTTTCATGGACCTATGAACTAATGTCCTTTGGAGATACACACATAGGAGCAAAACTAGTAGGTCATGTTGTACATATATTAAACTTTAGCATTTACTTCCAAATAGATTTCCACAGTAATTGTACTTGTTTGGAACCTTGGTAGACTAATGAATGAACAAATAAAACTTCACACTTTACTATAATATTCTTAAAGATTTACAAACATAGCTGTGATAAAATATTAAATATCTCAGAACAAAACTGTATGATTAAACAAGTCACTTAGGAAACTCTGAACCAGTTAGGTGTTTTGGAAAGCATTATCCATGTCAGTAGTGTCCACAGAAACCCACGCATGAAGGAGAGACAACAGTAACTAAGTTATTCAACAAACAAGTTTTAATTTCTTTACCCATGACCATTATCTGAGCATACAGAAGCAGTGAATATAGGAATACACAGTGTTAGACATATTTCAAGTGCTCATAGAACTACTAAACAAATTTCCAAAGAATAGTTAAGTCATGTCAACACTATAGTCAGCTACATGAAGGTTGTTGATTAAAATTTAAATGTACACCCAGAAAAATCAAATACCTGGGAATAAACCTGACCAAGGAGATGAAAGACTTATATGCTTAGAACTATAAAACATTAATCAAGGAAGTTAAAGAGGGTTCAAAGAAATGGAAAGATATTCCATGCTCATGGGCCGGAAAAATTAATATTGTAAAAATGGCCATACTACCCAAAGCAATCTATGGATTCAATGCAATCCCTATCAAATTACCCAAGACATTTTTCACAGAACTAGAACAAACAATCCAAAAATTTATATGGAACCATAAAAGACCCAGAATTTCTAAAGCAATCCTGAGGAACAAAAACCAAGCAGGAGGCATAACTCTCCCAGACTTCAGGCAATATTACAAAGCCACAGTAATCAAGACAGTGTGGTACTGGCACCAAAACAGACATTCAGACCAGTGGAACAGAATAGAGAACATAGAAGTAAACCCAGACACCTATGGTCAATTACTCTTCAACAAAGGAGGCAAGAATATAAAACGGGAAAAAGACAGTCTTTTCAGCAAGGGATACTGGAAAAACTGGACAGCCGTATGTAAATCAATGAAACTGGAACACACCCCCACACCATGCACAAAAATAAACTCAAAATGACTTAAAAGACTTAAACACAAGACAAGACGCCATCAAACTTCTAGAAGAGAACATTCCCTGAAATCAATGTTACAAATGCTTTCTCTGGCCAGTCTCCCAAGGCAACAGACATAAAAGCAAAAATAAACCAATGGGACCTATTCAAACTCACAAGTTTTTGCACAGCAAAGAAAACCATAAAAAAAAAAAGACAACTTATAGAATGGGAGAAAATAATTTCAAACAATGCAACTGACAAGGGCTTAATCTCTAAAATAAACAAACAACTTATACAACTCAACAGCAAAAAGTTGAACAACCCAACTGAAAAATGGCAAAAGACCTGAGTAGACAGTTCTCCAAAGAAGATGTATGTATGGCCAACAAGCACATGAAAAAATGCTCAACATCACTTATTATTAGAGAAACACAAATCAAAACTACGTGAGGTACCACCTCACATCAGTCAGAATTGCCATCATTAGCAAGTCCACAAATAACAAATGCTGGAGAGGGTGTGGAGAAAAGGGAACCTTCC
The DNA here is from genome assembly GCA_004024745.2 of Catagonus wagneri. Lineage (NCBI taxonomy): Eukaryota > Metazoa > Chordata > Mammalia > Artiodactyla > Tayassuidae > Catagonus > Catagonus wagneri. The sequence goes on from PVHT020000052.1 coordinate 192,614, forward strand.
TGCACTGTTGTTAGGAATGTAAATTGCTACAACCATTATGAATAACAGTATGGAAGTACCTTAGAAAACTAAATATAGAACTACAATATGACTCAGCAATCCCACTCTTGGGCACATATCTCAAAACTTTCCTTGAAAAAGTCACATGCACCCATATGTTCATTGCAGCACTGTTCACAATAGCCAAAACATAGAAACAACCTAAATGTTCATCAACAGATGAATGGATTAGGAAGATGTAGTATATATATACACAATGGAATACTACTTAGCCATAAAAAAGAACAAAATAATGCCATTTGCAGCAAAGTGTATGGAACTAGAGACTCTCATACTAAGTGAAGTCAGAAAGAGAATGACAAATACCATATGATATCACTTATATCTGGAATCTAATATATGGCACAAATGAACGTTTCCACAGAAAAGTAAATCATGGACATGGAGAACAGATCTGTGGTTGTTGAGAGGGAGGGAGTGAGATGGACTGGGAATTTGAGGTTAATATATGTAAACTATTGCTTTTGGAATGGATAAGCAATGAGATCCTACTGTATAGTGCTGGGAACTATGTCTAGTCACTTGTGATGAAGCATGATAATGTGAGAAAAAGAATGTATGTATGTATGTATGACTGGGTCACCTGGCTGTACAGTAGAAAATTGGCAGAACACTGTAAACCATCTATAATTGAAAAAAATAAAAATCAGCAAAAAGAAAAAAAAATTTAAAAATCAAAGTGAAAAAATTTAAAAATATTTTTGAATGATTTGTAAGAATCCTTGGAAAATACAACTGGCAAATATTTACTTCTGGATTAGATTTTTCAAGCCAATTTAGTGTCACTTCTAGCATTTGTAGGTAATATGTTCATAGAAGACAAACTACATCAGATCAAAACAATAGGAAAATCATCAGGAGTTCCCATCGTGGCACAGTGGTTAACGAATCTGACTAAGAACCATGAGGTTGCGGGTTCGATCCCTGGCCTTGCTCAGCGGGTTAACGATCTGGCTTTGCCGTGAGCCGAGGTGTAGGTTGCAGATGCAGCTTGGATATGGTGTTGCTGTGGCTGTGGTGTAGCCTGGTGGCTACAGCTCCGATTCGACCCCTAGCCCGGGAACTTCCATATGCCATGGGTGCAGCCATAAAAGGACAAAAAGACAAAAAAAGGAAAGAAAAAAGAAAACAAATCATCTTTTTAAAAAGATTCATTTAGAAGTCAAATAAAAGCAATTTCAGAATCAGATGCTATTTGGGATTTTGAAAGTTTGTTCTCCCAGCTCAACATTACTCTCAAGCTTAGGGCAGCAAGAAGGCAAAGGGAGTCAAGTATTATCTGGTATACTTCACCTGTAACTCAACTCCAACCTTCTCACAAAGCCCAGTCTCACTCTGCAATCTCCTTATCCTACCCTACAAAGCTAAAGCTACCAGTTCAATGCTTCACATAGTTACTATTTGATAGAGAGTCATAGAGTGAATTAATGCCCTGTGGAATCTCTTGTTATCTTATTGCTCCTATGAAATCACTTTATTCTACACAAAGACTCAGGGGAAGTCATAGGTTACTTCATGTAAATGATTCTATCTCCCACAAAAGGCCAGCTGGGGTGTTTCATTTATCTAATTCTACAAATCCAGAGAAGGGAAAGGTATCACAAATGCAGAGTGATAAACAAAAGCATAACAACAATACCTCTGGAAACTGATAATGGGCAAGACAAGATCCAGGTGCATGAAATCTCATGGTCTGTACCAAGGCATGAGCTAGGGGCACCAGGAGCTGACCAGCATAGCTGAGCTAAGACTGACCTGAATGGCTCTTATAAAATCCTTGAACATTTTCTAAATTGATGGCAATTCATCTGACTATACTTGTTAATTATCTGCTCAAGGATCATGCATCAACAGAGACCATCAGCAGTCAAATAAATGGATTTAACTCTTATGAAAACACAATTACTACCCCAGCCTTCAAATCATATCTTTGTTTTATTAGACAAGAGGTAGAAATATAACCTGAAGACCCAAGATCCAAATTCCAACCCCCTCCCATGACTGGTACCATTTGTCTAAAGATGACATCCCTGCTATCTTCAGCTGCCCTTAATGGAAGCAACACTGAATTTGCTGAACATGTGGAAAGAAGGGTCACTTTCAACTTTCTAGGCACTTCCATGAAAAGCTCAGCCCAAAGTAGCAAACCAAGAAGAAAATGAAACCTCTGAAACAAACCTTGGAACAAAATCATAAGATTAATCAAGTCACCAGGAACCTCTTAACCAGTTATAGGTTTACTATACATATGGTCTTTTCAAAAAGTCTAGTAACTAGAAAACATATCATTACTAAGGCTGGTAACAGACCCACACCATGGAGTGTCTTACTGTGTTAAGGGTCTGAAGTAAGCAGTTAAAGGCCTGGCTTGATACCCTGAAGGCTCTCTTAAAAGAATGGATGATGCCAGTGAGGGAAGAGGAAAATCCATTTTCAGATAATCACCTGAAAGAAAATCACTCTTCAACTGATGGAACCAAGTGGATGAAAGAATTACAGCTGAACAGAAAAGATGTGAGTATGAACAGAACCTCATGCCTAACTTCCACAGTGGCTCACTCATGGACTCAATCTGTGTGAGCACAGATCATGACCTCACATCCTTGACACCCATCTCACTACAAGCACAGACTATTCTACACCAAAAAAAAAAAAAAAAAAAAAAAAAAAAAATCTCCCAGTTGGGGAGAAAGGGAGGGACTTCACACAACATAACAGAAAAGAGTAACCTGAAATCTTAAATAATAGACACCTTAAAAAGAGAATATATGAACAATCAGGAGTGACTAGTGATTAAGGTACCAGACTATCAGAGTAGAAATCCTTACACCATCTCAACTTTGATGTTGGGAAGGAATGAGAGCAGAAATGGATTCTTACCATTAGAGATAACACTTCTAACACCAGAGGACAGGAAAATCTTAAATCTCACTGATGCAAGATTATATACTTAACGAACCAATAACTGATCTATATGAAAAGATGCTTTTTAAAGAAATGTAACTGAGCAACAGCCATTTTACAAAAACATACTCTTTCACTTCTCAGATTGCTAGCTTGACCCAGAAGTACTTCTATTTCATCACACAATGAGGACATCCAAGCTTGTGGAGATACCCCGGGACAGTGAGGAGTTATTTCTGATTCACTGTAATATCTCAGGCTTCCTCTTTCTCTCCCTTTCCAATTTTTGAACTGGAAGCCCAAAAACTTGTAACTAAAGTACAGGCAAGAAAGAGAACAATTTGAGTTTGTATAACTGGTTTGATAAAACATGACTGGGGAAATAAGATCTAGAAGCTAGCCATTAAAGAACAGATGAACTCCGTGCTTTCCCAGAGGAAGCACTGAGAATACAGGAGTCGTCCCCATCTGATTCATTATGAGTTTCTAACTACAACTCATTTATGGAGAGACTGATACACACATATCTTTTTGGTAACGACAGAAGTTTTAACACATCTCCTAAAACAGAAGTCATGTGATTATTCTCCAACATTACAGTAATGATAAGCATGACATATGTCTCCTTGTGGTAGAAAAGAAACAGACATGCAAACTCAGACTGGATTGGGGCTTAAAGAGACAGAAATCGGCATCTTCACAAATAATGCTCAAATGCACTCACCCTTCCAAGGCCTCTTTCCCTTTCTTCTACAATGGGTTTTCCCTTTTCTGGAAGTTCTCTATACCCTTCATATCTTCTCCAACAGAAGTTCTGCCCAGTGTGTATAATTTCTCTGGCCCTCCTCACCTTTCTCTCCTCTTTTCAGGGGTCATCGGGAAGAAGGTTAAGGATCATGGCGAGGGTAGGGGGGTTCAGTGCCACCTGAGGAGGTTGTTAATGCAAAAAAAATTCAATAATTTGTGCGAATTTTTTCTGCCCCCTTTTTTTCTTTGTCCACCTAGAAAAAACCAGCTGACACTGTAGGCTAAAGGATTGTCTGACTGGAATAAATGAAAAAGAATGAACCTATTATCACGCTATCCATCAGCTTAAAAAAACCTTATCAATGAAAAGGATCCAGGGAAAATAATAAATTCATGTACCATGGCAATTTCATCACTACCAAAATTTCTTTCATCTGTTTGAAAGGCTGATTTACATACACCCCAAACTCTAAAGAAACTATGAAATACAGAGATTGTCACCAGCAGGTTTCACAACAGTTGTCAGGATCCCACCTCTGAAGTTCTAGATCACTGGATTGAAGGCCAATGTGCAATGTTAAAAGCTCTGCCCCTTGCTTTTGGTTCTTCATATGAAAATATAGAAAGGGACATAGTCCATTTTTACCCCTAACTAGTAAAGGAGTCAGGGTCTTATTACCTCTAGGATTACTTTATTGAGTTTTCAGAATAATATTTTTTCAAATGTAAACTTTTCTGTGAAACTTAGGGTGGGTCTTCATAAAGAAAATATGTTATTCCCTTCAAATGATTTCTATGTGTTAAAAAATATTTTGGCAAGAGAGATAATTTCATGTGCTTGAGAAGAAAACTTAAAAAGATAAACCCCAATTTCAGTAATTTTCTAATAACTTGAGTTTATTAAATGCCTGTAAAAGTTGAATGAATGAAAAAGCAAGTGTAATATATAAGCCGCTGAAAATTTTAAACGTTATATTTTTTTACTTTTTTTTTTATTTTTATTTTTTTTGCCATGCTGGAGGCATGTAGAAGTTACTGGGCCAGGTATCAAACCTGTGCCACAGCAGTAACAACACCGGATCCTTAACCCACTGAGCCACCAGGGAACTACTCAGATTACACTTTAAAAATGCAATTTCAAAGTAAACACACAGAAAAAATAAAATGCAAGTATGGGGAAAACAGCCAGACTGCAGTAAGATGAGTAAAAGACAACGACAGATTTCAGTATATACAGTCGTGGGTGACCTAGTGAAAATGTGTAACAGACAATTACAAAGGGGAAGTGGTATGGTTATTAAAACGGGGCAGTGAAATCTATAACCTCAACAATGGTAATGTGATTTATGAAGCTGAATCAAGATAAAAAGATGGCAAACTGAAAACAAACAACAAAAACTGTTTGCTATTAGTTATGCATTAAATACCCTTTCCATAATTTTGCATTTTGGATGCAATACAAGAAATGCTAATTTTACTTCAACAGGGAATGCAGAAAAGAGTAAAGATTCTTGAACCACATAAAATTATAAATACAGTTAAGATAGCTATGCTCATCCCTCTTAGAAACATCAGAAGTTCACATGGCCTAGCTAAAAAGAGGTTAATAAATAACATGAAAAAGATCTTGAAAGCAGGCTTCCAATTCCATAGTGTTGCATGATTTCAAATGAGGTAAAAGAATGAACAAATGGTAGAGACCCAGGAACAAAGATGTTCAGATACTTGTTGTAAATGCAGAATGCAGGAAATAACATTTCCAGAAAATGTGAGAACATATGGAACATGTTACCAGGAAAAAAACAAGCAGTGAGAATCAATGAGTTCAAGAAGTGTCTGGAGATGCTCTGGAGAACAGGGGCATTTCTTAAAGGGAGAAACTCAGAAGAATAATAAAGACCTGACATAAATTTTATAAGAGGACCTCCTAACACTATTTCTAGCCCCTGAAGACATTTGCTGGATATATAACACCAAAGAGGATCACCTCACACAGGGCTTTACTCTGTTTAGGGAGAAAACCTCTCAATAAATCATGTCTTAAATTTGAAAATGCAAACTGTCAAATCAGTTCAAGACCAACTTTCAAGTAATCACTATAGTTACTCCAAGCCCCTCAGCTCTCTCTCCAGATTAAAGAGCACAGGTCTCAAATTTCCACATCTTCAAATCTCTATTCAGAAGCTATGCTTTTTCTTTCAACTTATATACACTACTCTAATTTCACCAATAGTATAATTTATTTCTAAACTGTGTATTTTACAATAATACCTGTTTACGTGCTATTTTTTTACATCCCCAAAACATTCAGAATAAACTGAAACCAACTTGCCATTTGATTATTTTTCTCATGTGCATTTTATAATGATCAGACTTTGAAATTAAAACAAGCTTTAGCCATACTTGGTAGAAAAGGGGGGAATATTTCTAATCTTTTTAAAAGGGGAAATTTGCTTTGGTCTTATATTTGGCTGCTTTGTATTTTGGGTAAGACAATCTAGACTCCAAAAAGGTGGTCTAATGAGTTTCTACTTTGTCTTTGGAATGTAGATCCTCTGCCATCTACCTGCTTCCTATGCAGCAATATTCAAAAGGAAGCTGGGATCTGGAACCCTTGACTGCAGTGCTTGCACCTGGACAAACGTCTCCTTGAACAACAAAACACAAAGAAACTACAGAGACTAAAAACAGCTGTGTGCATGTGCAGTTGGGGGCAAGTTGTGGACAAGATGCAAAAAGACCAAAAACCCAACTGCCACTTCTGAGGAGCCAGGAGCAAAAACAAGGTACTGTACGTGCCCGCCTACACACACCACCACCCAAGGGGTGGGCAGACCTCTTAAGCCATCCTTCCTGCCCAACCCCTGGGCTTGCCCCTACCCTCACCCCATATAAGGAACTAGCTCACCAACCCTTCAGGGAGTGAGCAAGGGAATGTGTTACTTGTTGCTCTCCCCTGCTGCACCAGGGGCCCCAGTAAAACATTGCCTGCATTTCTGGTCTGGTCTCTTATCAATTTCTATTGATTGGGAAGGCCAAGAACCCCAGTAGCTAACAGCATTACTGTAATACAAAAGCTTTTACTTACAAAAAAGCTCAGCCAAGTTGTCTGGCATTGCCAGAGTAACACTGCAACTTAAACGACAAAATTTTATTTTTCTTCCCTTGCCAGGTCAAAGGACAGAGACTTGCTCAGTTTTTATGGAATCCCGTGCTGATCTAGGATTCGAGAAGTAAGTGTGTCTCAACTCAAATTTTAGCTTTTAGTGCCGCTTGAAGAACATGCTAGTTTCATTTTTTGGGGTAAGGGACACTAGAAAAAAAAATCAGGAGAAATTCCATCCTAATTATGAAAAACTTTACCTACAACACTAGTTAAAGTAGAGAAAACCTTAGGGCTGAAAGTAAAGCCACCAACATTATATACAAAAGTATATTTAGTACTATACTTAACAGCTTATGTTTTGTGAAAAATTTTAATGACATTAGAATAAATGCACGTGGAGAAATACATAAACCTGTCCATAAAGATTGCCATACAGACCAATTAAAGAAAAACTCGCCTAAGTTCCTCAAAACACAGTGATTTTTATTACTGTATAGGAAAAAAGTGATAAGAAAATGTGCCTGAACACTATGCAGAGCCGTGGCTAACTGCAGCCCATACTCATTTTTTTTTTTTCCATTTCAAATTCACTCTCATTATCTTTCCCAATAACTTCTAGGTGGTAAGGTTTATACTAGAGGTTCTTAAAATGTTTTCTAACATTTGACATTTTTAAGTCACTTTTCCTACCCTAAAATTCGTTCAATTATGAAAGGATAGGCATTTCATTCACTTTTAATCCTGCAACAACCTCATGTAAAAATTCAATAAAACCATCAAACTTGAGCCTTTTTTTTTGTTTTTGAAGCTAAACATATATAACAGTACAATGGTACTATAGTTAGTGCTAAATTAGGTCTTGATTCTTCTACGAAGGCATCATTAACTATGTCACCAAAAAATCAATTGTTTTTGGTCTTCACTTTCTTCATGTGTGAAAGGATAAAAGATGACGTTCCCAAGAGAACATCAAACCTCATGTGCCATGTACCAATGCACTGAGAGTGGCAGGTAGAGGGGAGAGAGAGTGAGCTAAGGGTGCCAATATGGCCAATTTTAATTAGGCACCTACGTTTAGGTTTAATAATACAAATCCCCTCTACAACATGTGTGTTCAACATACAAGTTAAAAATCATAGAGGTCTTTAGATTTTGCTTTCAATCCTCTTTCATACATAAGGACTTAAAGGGAGAAAAATCCTTTGAAGCTTTCATTGGTATGGGCAGTAAACCACATGATCAAAGTTAAACCAATAGTGGACGTAACCTTCATAAACCCAGCAGATGTATCCTCTGCTTGCGGGGGGGGAGTGGTTTCCAGTGACTTTGTGTTCACTAGAAGGCTAATGGGTCTCCCCATTAATTGTATTCCCAGGTTTTAATTGCATTCTCAGGGCCCATATTCCTAAAGAGAAAAATCACAGTCTATATCATTAGTTTCTTCATCAAAAGCAAAGAGATAATCTTCTCCTTCAAGGATTAATGGACTCCTGCCTATAAAATTGTATTTGTTCTGCCAGTTAAAAAAGCTAGCTTATACTCTTGAAAATACACTTTTGGGAGAGTTATCTTTTATTTATTTATTTATTTTTTTGGTTTCTTAGGGTTGCATCTGTGGCTTATGGAGGTTCCCAAGCTAGGGGTCCAAATCAGAGCTGTAGCTGCTGGCCTACACCACAGCAACACAGGATCCGAGTCACGTCTGTGACATACAGCACAACTCATGACAATGCCGGATCCTTAACCCACTGATCAAGGCCAGGGATCGAACCTGCATCTTCATGGATGCTAGTCAGATTCATTAACCACCAAGCCACGATGGGAATTTCCCCTTGTGAGAGTTATCTTAAAAGTTTTTTAAGCTTGAAAAAATATTTATTCAGAAAATTATAGTCTGACGTGATTATTCTATGCATAGCTGGAGCTACCGAAAAAATATACTTTCTCATAAAAACTGATTTTTACTGGTAAAGATATAAACAGATTGAGACGGAATTCTTATTGAAATCCAAATGGCTGTACGTGTTGTTATTCCCACCAGCAGCATACAAGAGCTGCCATTTCTCCACATCCTTATCATGCTGGTTATCGTCTTTCCTTTGAATCACAGCCATCCTAGTATATGTGACGTGTGTCACACTGTGGTTTTGATGTTCATTTCCTTCATGCAATCCATACTGAGCATCCTTTCACATGCTTACTGACCAGAATATCTTGTTTGGAGAAATTTCTATTCACATCTTCACCTGTCTTTCAATCAGGCTACACTGACATGCTGCTGAGCTGAAAGAGTTCATCACATATTCAGGATATTCACCCCAATCAGATATGATTTGTAAATACTTTCTATGATTTTGTGGGCCATCTTTTTAATTTTCTTGACAGTATTGTTGCAGCATAGATACTGTTCACCTTGGTGTTGACCAACTCATCTCTTTTGTCACTCCTATATTTTCTTCTGAGTTTTATAGTTTTAGGTCTAACATTTAAGTCTATGACCCATTTTGAGTTAATGTTTGTTCACAGTAGGAGGCAGAAGTACAAATTCAGTTTTTGCAGGTCGATGTCCACTTGTCTAAGCACCACTTATTGAAAAGATTTTTCCTTTGCCCAAAGATATTTTTCCTTTACCAAATGTCTTGTCACCACTATAAAAAATCAATAAACCATAAATGTCAGTATTTATTTCTGGGCTCTTAATTCTATTTTGTTAACCAATTATGTCTATCCATATGCCAAAGCCACACTGCCTTAATTACTTTATCTTTGTAATAACTGTGAAATCAGGGTGTTTAAGTCCTCCAACTTTATTCTTCCAGATTGTTTTGAATATTTTGGACTGCTCCCATTTTCACATGACTTTTCAAGATTGGCTTGTCAATTTCTGGGAAAAAATAGGCAGTTAGAATGCTGTCTAAACATTGTATCGAATCTGTAGGACAATTTGGTGGGTGTCTTCCCTCTATAAATATAATGTGTCATACCATTTATTTGGACCTACCTTAATTTTTTTCAGGGTTGTCTAGTTTTTAGTGCATAGTCTTCAACTTCTTTTGTTAACTGTATATCCAAGAATATTTTTCCTATTTTTGGGTATTTTCAGGGCTGCACCTTTGGCATATGGAAGTCCCCAGGCTAGGGGTCTAATGGAAGCTGTAGTTACAGGTCTACACCACAGCCACACAATGCGGGATCCAAACCACATCTGCAACCTACACCACAGCTCACAGCAACGCCAGATCCTTAAACCATGAGCAAGGTCCAGGATAAAACCCGTATCCTCTTTGATTCTAGTCGGGTTCGTTACTGCTGAGCCACAGTGGAAACTCCAAGAATTTTAGTTTTTGGTGCTGTTATATAGGACATTGTTTTCCTAATTGCATTTTCAGTGTTAATTGCTAGTGTCTAAAAATAGTTGGTTTTTGTACATTGATTTTATATGTTTTGTGCAACCTCACTGAATCCCTTTATTATTTCTAATAGTTTTTTTCAGTGTACTCCTTAGGATTTTTATATACAAGATCATGTCCCTACAAAGAGAGAGTTTTAAGTCTTCTATTCCAATCTAGATGCCATCTATTTATTTTCTTTTCTTGCCTAATTACCCTGACTAGAACCTTTAGCATACTGTTAAACCTAAGTGGTGAGAATGAACATCCTTATCTCCTTCCAGACTTCAGGGCAAAAGCATTCAGTCTTTCATGTGAGCTAGAGGTTTTTCTCAGACGCTCCCTATTAGGCTGAAGAAATTCCTAGCTATTCCCAGTTTACTGGGTATTCCTGTCATGAAAGGCTGTAGGACTTCGTCTCACGCTTTTTCTACATCTATTTAGATATTAATATGGCTTTGGTCCTTTATTGTGTTACGTTAATTGATTTCCACAATGTGAAACCTTACATATCTAGGATAAATGCCATTGGTCATGGTATAAAACCTTTCATGTAAGTTGCTGAATTCAGTTTGGTAGTATTTGGGGATAATTTCTGTGTCTTTATTTGTAAAGGATATAGGTCTCTACCTTTTTTTTTTTTCTTGTGATGAGTTTGCCTGGTGTTGATAGCAAAGTGGTCTGGTAGAATGAGATGGGATGTATTCCCTCCTATTTTAATTTTTGAAAGAGTTTATGAATGCTCAATAGTAATTCTCCTTTGAATGTTTGACATAATTCACCAGTGAAGCCATCTGGGACTGGGCTTTTCTCTGTGGGTAATTTTTTGGGGTTTGTTTTGTTTGTCTTTTAATGATTAAGTCTCTTTATTTTCGGTAGGCCTAGTCAAACTATTTCTCCCTGAGTCAGTTTTTCTAAGAATTTGTCCACTTCATCTAAGTTAACTTAATGTGTTGTCATATGATTGTTTATCATTTTTTTATTTCTATAAGGTCAGTAGCAATGTCTTCTCTATTTTTCATGGACTAGCTAAGACATCAATTTTGTTAACTTCTCAGAGAACCAACTTTTGGGGTTTACTTTGCTCTTGTTAGTTTTTTAAGGTGTAAGGTAAGATTAATGTCAGATTTTTTTTCCTTTTTAATAAGATATTTATAGCTATAAATTTCTTTGAGCACTGATTTAGTTGCACATCACAAGTTTTAATATATTGTGATTTCACTTTTATTCATTTCAAAGTATTTTCTAATTTTTCTTATCAATTCTTTCTTGAATCATTTGTTGTTCTGGGGTTTAATATATACATACTTGCAAATTTTCCAAATCTCTTTGTTATTGATTTCTAATTTACTTCCTTTATGAAGAGAAATCATACTTTGTGTTTCAGTGGTTTTAAACTTATTAAGACTTGTTTTTTTGTGGCCTAGCATACATACACACATCCTATAGAACACTCTATGTATGCTTGAAAAGTACATATATTCTGCTGATTCTGCTGCCGTTGGGTGGAATGTTCCATAGATGTCTGTTAGATCTAGCTTGTTTATACTGTTGTTCAGCCTTCTATTTCTTAGTCTTCTGCTTATTACTGTATTACGGAAAGTGGCCTTCTGAAGTGTCTATATATTGCTGATTTTTCCCTTAAATTCGGTCAGTTTTTTCTTCATGCATTTTGGGACAGTATTTTTAGATGCTTGCGTTTAGAAATCTTCTGGTAGACTGAAACTTTTATTATTTTGGAATATCCCTCTTTATCTCTACCAACATTTTTTTTTTAAGTCTATATTGTCTGGTATCAGTATAGCTATTCCAGCTCTTTTATGTGGCTTAAAGTTATTCTTTTTACTTTCAATCTATTTATATCTTTGTTTTTTTTTAATTACTTAATGAATTTTATTACTCTTACAGGCATACAAAAATCATCACAACCAAATTTTATAGCATTTCCATTCCAAACCCTCAGCGCATTCCTCCACCCCTCAACCTGTCTCATTTGGAAACCGTAAGTCTTTCAAGTCTGTGAGTCAGTGTCTGTTCTGTAAAGAAGTTCATTGTGTCTTTTTTTTAGGTTCCACATGTAAGTGATAGCATTTGATGTTGGTGTCTCATTGTCTGGGTGACTTCGCTTAGCATGATAATTTCTAGGTCCATCCATGTTGCTGCAAATGCCATTATTTCTTTCCTTTTAATGGCTGAGTAATATTCCATTTGTATATGTACCACATCTTCTTTAACCACTCCTCTGTTGATGGACATTTAGGTTGTTTCCATGTCTTGGCTATTGTACCGAGTGCTGCAATGAACACTGGAGTACATGTGTCTTTTCGAGTCATGGTTTCCTCTGGATAGATGCCCACAGGTGGGATTGCTGGATCAAATGGTAATTTCTATTTGTAGTTTTCTAAGGAATCTCCATACTGTTTTTGACAGTGGTTGCACCAATTTGCATTCCCACCAACAGTGTAATAGGTTTCCTTTTTCTCTACACTCTCTCCAGCACTTATTATTTGTAGACTTTTGAAACTGTGGTTAAAAAACTTCCAACAAATAAAAGTCCAGGACCAGATGGCTTCACAGGTGAATTTTATCAAACATTTAGAGAAGAGCTAACACCTACTGTTCTGAAGCTATTCCAAAAAATTGCAGAGGAAGGGACACTCCCAAACTCATTCTATGAGGCCAACATCACCCTGATACCAAAACCAGACAAAGACCCCACAAAAAAAGAAAATTACAGACCAATCTCACTGATGAACATACATGCAAAAATCCTCAACAAAATACTAGCAAACTGAATCCAACAAGACATTAAAAGGATTGTACATCATGATCGAGTGGGATTTATCCCAGGGATGCAAGGATTCTCAGATATCCGCAAATCAATCAGTGTCATACACCACGTTAACAAACTGAAGAATAAAAACCATATGATCCTCTCCATAGATGCAGAAAAAACCTTTGACAAAAATCCAACACTCATTTATGATAAAAACCTTTCAGAAAGTGGGCATAGTGGGAACCTACCTCAACATAATAAAGGCCAGATATAACAAACCCAGAGCTAACCTCATTCTCAATGGTGAAAAGCTGAAAGAATTCCCTCTGAGATCAGGAACAAGACAAGGATATCTACTCTCACCACTACTATTCAACATAGTTTTGGAAGTCCTAGCCACAGCAATCAGAGAAGTAAAAGAAATAAAAGGAATCCAAATTGGAAAGGAAGAAGTCATACTATCACTATTTGCAGACGACATGATACCATACCTAGAGAATCCTAAAGACTCTACCAGAAAACTGTTAGAGCTCATCAATGAATTTGGCAAAGTCGCAGAATACAAAATTAATACACAGAAATGAACTGCATTTCTATATACTAACAATGAAAGATCATAAAGAGAAATTAGGGAAGCCATCCCATTTACCATTGCATCAAAAAGAATTTTTATATTTAGGAATAAACCTACCTAAAGAGACGAAAGCCCTGTACTCTGAAAACTGTAAGATGCTGATGAAAGAAATCAAGGATGACACAAACAGATGGAAAGACATACCATGCTCTTGGATTGGAAGTCAATATTATCAAAATGACTATACTACCCAAGGCAATCTACAGATTCAATGCAATCCCTATTTATATCTTTGAATCTAAATGTATCTCTTGTAATACAATATACACTTAGACTTCTTTTTATCCAATCTGACAATGCCTGCCTTTTGCATGGATTTTCTAATACATTCACATTTAATGTTATTATCCATATGGCTGAATTTACATCTGCTATTTTTCATTTTGTTTTCTGTATATCTCATGTCTTTTTTTCTTCTTCTATTTTTCCTTTATTGCCTTCTGTTGTAAAGGGTAGATACATGGATTAAGCAGATCCATTAAGTAGATACATGGTAGATACATGGATTAGTGATTTTATCTTATACAGCATTTGAGTCTTCTTAGAGGTTGATCTAAAGCATACAATCTTTATCTTAATTTGTCAGAATCTACTTCATATTCATACTGACTTAATTTCAGAAATACAGGAACTTTACTCCTCTATAGCTCCACTCACTTCCCTCCTCTATTACTCCTTTCACTTCCCATCTCTTTATTATTACTTCTTACATGCTGTGTGTGATTTATATATTGTACACACTGTTACTAGTTTATATAATCGTATCTTTTAGAAAAGAGAACTATATTTATATGGTTTGTTATATTTACCACCTATTTATCCTTTATTGCTCTCTTCATTCTTTTCTGTAGATTTGAGTTACCATACAGTGTCACCTCCTTACTCTAATACAGATTTTGTTTCTACTAGTTTCTTTTGTTCTCAAACATATTTCTGTATGTCAAGCCTCAACAATACACATTGTTTCATGAGTTGTTTTTATTTATTTATTCACTTTTTTTAGGGCTGCATGCTCATTACCTCTGAGCCACAATGGGAACTCCAGACCTGTCTTTAACACTAAAGGATGTTCTTCAGTCTTACAGTAAAAGACACCAGACAGTAATTTGAAATTATATGCGCACATACACACACACAAATCACTGATAAGCATAATTTTAATTTATACAAAATATAATTTAGTTGTATATTTCTTTATTCTTTTGACTGACTTTAAAAACAGCTGCATGGGAGGTCCCATTATGGCTCAGCAGGTTAAGAAAACGACTAGTATCCATGAGGATGCAGGTTCGATGCCCGGCCTTGCTCAGTGGGTTAAGGCTCTGGCGCTGCCTCGAAGGTCACAAATGTGGCTTGGACCCAGCATGGCTTTGGCTGTGGCATAGGCTGGCAGCTGCAGCTCCAATTCGAGCTGTTCCCTAGCCTGGGAACTTCCATATGCCGCAAGTGCAGCCCTAAAAAAGCAAAAACAAAGAAAAACAGGCAGGTCTTAGCAACAAATTCTGTCAGTTTCTTATTTATCTGAATATGTCTTTATTTCAACTTCATCTGTAACAAATTATTTTATTAGATAAAAGGTTCCTGGTTGATCACTTTCATTTCAGCATTTTAATACATCAACTCACTGCCTCATGGCTTCCATTAATTCTGATAAGTCTGCTTTTGATACCATCAGGGTATCCTTGTAAATGATGACTTGTTTCTCTCTTACCGCTTTCAAGATTTTTTTCATTTATCTTTAGCTTTCAACATTTTGATTAAGATATAACTAAGATCTCTTTGTATTTGCCTGCTCAAAGTTCACTAAACTTAAATGTGTATATTAATGTTTGTAATCAAATTTGGGAAGTTTTCAACCATTATAACTTAAAATTTTTTTCTGCATCTTTTTCTCTCTCTTCTCCTTCTGATACTCATATTCCATGTACATCGGTCACTTAATGTTATGCCATATTTTCCTGAGGTTCTGACTTTCCTTTTTTCTGTTTTTTAGACTACAAAGTCTCTATTGATTTATCTTCAAGTTTGCTGATAGTTTTTTCTGACACCCACCACAAACCCTGCAACCACTTAGTGCTTTTTCTTTCCAATTCTAGTTATTGTAATTTTCCACTCCAGAATTTTAAAATAATTTCTCTTTATTGATATTCTCAATTTGATGAGTCATTATCATCATACCTTCCTTTATTTTTTAGAAATAGCTTTCATTAATCCTTGAGACATATAGAATGGTGCTTTGAAGTCTATGTCTGTTAGGTACAACATCTAGGCCTCTTTGAACAACATTTCCATTGTCTATTTGTTTACTTCCCTGTGTTATGGTTCACACATTTTTTTTTTTTTGGTTTCTTTATATGTCTCATTTGGTAAGGCATTTCAGATAAATAGCAACTCTGGATATGGACTGTCTCTTCCTGGACCCAGAGGTTACTGTCTTTGTGTTTGCTTGTTCATTTTTTTCAGTGACTTGGCTAGACTAGCTCAAGGAAGTCTACTGCTGCTGCAGTCAGTATGCAATCTTACATTCCTACATACGCTCTTCCCCATGGTTTTATCTAAAGCTAAGGCTTGGATACTATGTGTCACTCTGGTTGGGCATAAGCCATTTATTTGTCAAAGATTATGCCTCCATTCCCTTTGCTACTCAGAGCTTTACCCTTAATCATTTTGTGTGTGAAGTGGGGGGGCATGCTAAGGAGGGCTTTTACACAATTTTTTCCCCCATATTGAACCAGGAGCTAGTAACCTGGATTTTCTCTAATTGCTCCTGAGAAGATGCAGCCTTGGGCATGTACAGTTTTCAGACTGCTAAAAATGACTAATTTTATTTTTAAATAAAGGGCTTAGGAGTTGTCCCTCTGTCAAAGTTTGCACAAAGGTATATTTAAGGCCCTCGTGCAATGAAGATTCCACTCAGTTCTGATGAGTCTGTGTGAGGTTTAGGGAACCCTGTCATGGTGCCTTGTCCGGCTCTGAATGCTTCTGATGAGTGTGACATGCACAGCCTTCCTGACTTCTAGAGCTGACTATGATCCCTGGAGGGCCCTTCTCACTACCTGTTTCCTTGGTTCACCACGGCTGCCAGAAATAGAGCTTCTGCAACAGAGGCCTAGGAAAATTAGAAATACCAGCTTTTTGCCTCTCTCAAGGGAAAGCCATGGCCATAGACAGAGCTGCAGGGAGACCCCTGTCTTCTTGGTGGCATATGCCTGGGGTGGAGCTTCCATGACATGAAGCTTAGGTGGTTGGTAACAGAGAGTTCATGGCTCAGATGCTGTGGCTCTCACTGTTCCAAGTTTCAGATTTTTTGAATGACTATTTCTCCATTTCCTGCATGGTCCGAGGACAATTTCTAAAGACTTCAAATAAGTATTGTTGCTTTAATTTTCACCAGTAAAACTGTTGCTTTGCTGGGAAGAGAATCTGTCAAGCTGCTTGCCTGTTAGTCTAAAAGGACCAATTCCAAAGAAATTTTTAACATAGTATTTCATCATGAATTTTAAGTTACAAGCTTAGTAATTTAAAAATTCATACATTAACAGTTAACCAAAAAAAAGCAGAAATGTTAGAAATCTTCCATTATGAACATGGTTTTGAAAAAGAAACATAAATTTATATTTTGGTTTAAAAAGTTTTAAATAAAAATACTAGAAATATAAATAAGTAATTGATTTTTCTTCCAAGTCCTAAATATATGTCCTCAAATAAGTGGAACTATTTTCAGCAGGTCACAGAGAGGTACACTGTGAACAACCAGTCTAGTTACCAGCATCACCTCCCACAGGCAAAGGGTAAGAGCTATCATAACTCTAACTATGTAAGTCAAATAAGAAATTAAATTCTCCTTTGCTCTGGGATAATCCAAAATCCTGTTGCTGTCCATAGTACAGGAACACTCATTTCACTACGTAGTACAAAGACATTGAAATTAATTTCGGGGCTAATTTATCTGCATTCAGTTCTCACTTCTATATCTAATGAGAAAAACCTAAAGACTAAAAGTGGGGGGATGAGAAGGAAACACATTCAGCTAAGGGAAATGAATCGCCAGCATACATCTACATTCCTGGAACTGTCAGACAGAAGCCTCCTGTTCACAGAAGAAGCCTGCTGCTCTACTGGCTATTTACTGTGGTTTTAAATAAGATGCAAGGAAATCTTTCCTATTTTCAAAATTCACCCCTTAATCCTCTGTAAACGTCTAAATGAAATAAATGCTCCAAGGCTCACTACACATCTCATCTCTACAGAGCTTTACTCTAAATCCAGCCAACTTGTTCTACTGGACTCCTAGCCACAGGCAGTGCTTACTGTGACAGAATTTACTGCTGGCTCTTGTGGGCTGTCCTGTAGTAAACTAGGTACCAAAGAACCTCTGTGCTTTCCCCAGTGTGGCTGCTGCTTTTCTTTGCTGTGCTCCCAGTTGAAATAGACAAACTCTGTTCCCACTGGCTCAAGATAGGTGTGCAACACTGAATGTAACCAGTGCCCCCCTTCCCACTAGTTTTCAGGGTTCTTTGTGGGACTGCTTCACTCCACATTAGCAAGATTGAGAAAAAAACTCTCCCCTCATCTGATCAAAAATGTTTTTCACACTTTTGCAAGGATGAGTTTGTTTCCACAGATAATCATAAAAGGTACCGAATCTTAAGTAAATTTTCCAAACAATGCTTTTTTTCAATGCCAATGGATGAAAATAAACAGAATACTCAGCTGTTAAAAATTAATAACTTTTTCTAATATATCTAGTCCAATAAAATCTTAACATCATTATAGTATGTAAATATAAAGTCTCAAGGAATTAAACTTCACCATCATGGTTAAATGTTTGCAATTCCAAAGTATAATTAATCAAATATAATTTTCCTAATACATCTAACAAGGTCAAGGATCATTAGCCTAATTATATTCCATTTTTATTATGCCATTAGGCTTTTTGCTTGTTTGTTTTTTAGCCATTTACTTAGAAGTATAAACACAACATTTTGGCTGAAATAAATTTTTTAAAAGGAGGTGATTATTGTACTTTTTAATTGATTGGGTATGCTCTACAGTAGTTATAAGAAAAGCATCTTCAAAAAAAAATGAAGATTTCGGGAGTTCCCTTCGTGGCTCAGTGGTTAATGAATCCGACTAAGAACCATGAGGTTGCAGGTTCGATCCCTGGCCTTGCTCGGTGGGTTAAGGATCTGGCGTTGCCGCGAGCTGTGGTGTAGGTTGCAGACACGGCTCGGATCCTGCGTTGCTGTGGCTGTGGCGAAGGCCGGCAGCTATAGCTCCTGTTAGACCCCTAGCCTGGGAACCTCCATATGCCGCGAGTGCGGCTCTAGATAAAGGCAAAAAGACAAAAAAAAAATAAATAAATTTAAAAAATGAAGATTTCGACATCTAAAATAATACAGATTCTGCAAAACATATGTTCCTCTATTTACATCCATGTATTTTGATGTGGTTTTTCTATGTAAATACATTTTTAAGGCTTTCAATAAGAATGTACTCTTTCAAATATGGATCTTACGCTAAAAGTTACAAAGTACCAATGTTTATGATGCTTTCCCCAAAACAAATCTAACCTGTCTTCTTAAAAGACACCTGGGGTTTCAGACATTATTATAGGCCTGAGAGACAAATAGGCTTGTTCAATCAAACTCACTCTTGCCAGACGCAACGGGAAAAATTAACACCACTACAAAAAACTAGACTTCTACTACTCAGATTGTCATTTAAGCTATCACCCTGCAAACACTGAAATATCCACTGATTATGATAAAACATTTTTTAATATAAAAATAAATTTTTGCAATTAGAAAAAGTAAAGCAGAGATTCTCAGGTAAAATACACATCCCTTTTTTTCTTTTCTGACCCAACAATCTTTGTGCAGCAGACAATACTTGAAGGATAGCAATATGTTTCCCCAATGCCCCAACATAGTAGGAAGAATCTTTTTAATAACAATTGCTATTTCACATTAAAAATTCTTAGAGGCAGTATATCACACACTCCCACTCAGGAACATTTAAGTAATGAATGCTCCTTTTCCCATTGTTGTTATGAACTTTTACAAAAAACAAAAAAGAAACTAGGGCAGCAAGCACAATGGAAAGACTGAACAAAATACCAAATGTCTAATTCCTTAACATTTACATCTGTACTAGTGGAAATTCTAATAAGTCCTTTTATTACCTCCCCTTATAAGTAACAGATTTAACTATCCGTTTTTCTAATTTTATTTCGAGGCTGATGTCAAACAAATATTTAACTAGCATGAATTCTTCTACTCCCCCAATCTTTGGGCAGAGCTTTTTAATCCTATGAATAGAAGAGAAGAAACCCAGGAAGAAATTCATTTGTGTTGAATTAAATAGTTATATAAATGTCAATTATGTATGTAAAAAATAAAAGAGATTCTTTTTATACATTCTTGTTAACTTCTGAGTGCAGATTGACATTTTGGGTAGTAGGTTCCTTTTCAGACCTTTTAAGCATGACTAGACATTATTGACTAAAGGCATATTTTGGAAAGATAGTTCCTTTGCATGCCATGGGGTGAATCAAAAGTATCACCACTCAACATCCGGTGGGTTCAACCACAGTGGCTGTACACCTCCACCCACTATTTTTACGCAGTATGAGCAAATGGCTTTCACTTTTACTGCTCATAGAAGCTTATCTATCTAAAACTCGTATCACTCAGATAAACTTTTATTTAATTGGACAAGTATGTTTGGCGGCGTCATAGTTTATGTACTTGTCAAATCTGCTAGAATGTGGAAAAGTCTTTAAAAGTATCTCCACACAAAATTTTGTAAATGTAATTACAGTCATTTCAATATTGACAGTATGAAAATCAATACAAATTGTTTTAAAAGTCTCCATCCTAGTCTCCAAGTAAATAAAATCTCATACTTATATATAATATTTCACATTCACACTTGTGACTTAATGGTTAAGAGCCCAAGGACTGGAGCCAGATGGCTGGTATCTGCCCCTTATTATCCTGGGAATATTACAATCCCTCTATCCTTCTGTTTTCTGTACTATACACCAAGGATTAAGGTGTCTCCTTCACAGGTCTATGGGGATTAAATGAGCTGCTATCAGAGCTCTGAGATAATGCCTGGCAGATGTCACATAACGCCCAACACGCTTGGAGGTTCCCTGGTTGCTATGACTGTTGTCACAACCATCACGAATACTATTACTATTGCTGAAGCTGCTGCTGC
>PVHT020000052.1:229283-295401 GCA_004024745.2 Catagonus wagneri
CTTTTTTTTTTTTAATTTATTTTAATTTATTTTTCTTTTGTTGTTTTAGGGCTGCACCCACAGCATGTGGAGGTTCCCAGCCCAGGGGTCTAATTGGAGCTACAGCTGCCAGCCTACAGCACAGCCACAGCAACGCAGGATCCGAGCCACGTCTGCAGCCTACACCACAGCTCATGGCAATGCCTGATCCTTAACCCACTGAGGGAGGCCAGGGATCAAACCCGCAACCTCATCGTTTTTAGTCAGATTCGTTTCTGCTGAGCCATGACAGGAACTTCCTCTCTTGCTTCTGATGTCTGCCCCCCTTATGGCTGAAGCGGTACAAGGGCTTGCTGTAGGCTTTCTGATTGGAGGACTGGTAGGTGCCCACTGGTAGGTGGAGCTGATTCTTATCTTTCTGGTGGGTGGGGCTTTGTCTCTGGCTGTGATTAGAGATGGCTGAGTGCTGGGAGGAGGGTGTCTTTAAGTAGCCTGTTTGCTGATAGGTGGGGCTGTGATCCCACCTGGATTATTGTTTAGTCCGGGGCTTCTCAGCCCTGACGGGTGGGCCTGATTTTTCCAAAATGGCCACCTTCAGAGGAGCACAAGCTGATCTGGTGATTATTCCTGAGACCTTGCCTCCAGTGTTATTCCCCCACAACCAGCCACAGTCACCCTGTTTTCCCAGGAGATCCTCCAAGAACCGAGTCAGGTCTGACCCAGATTCCTATGGAGTCTCTACCCTGCCCTGAGACCCAGTGCACATCAAAGCCTGTGTGCACCTTTCAAGAGTGGAGTCTCCATTTCCCCCAGTTCTGTGGAGCTCCTGCACACAAGCCATGCTAGCCCTCAAGTCCAAACACTCCTGGGGCTCCTCTTCCCAATGCCAGAACCCCAGGCATGGGAACTTGACATACAGATGAGAACTCTCACTCTCGTGGGTGAACCTATGCTATAAAGTTACTTTCCAGTCTGTGTCTGCCCACCCAGCAGGTATGGGGTTGCTTATACCACATAATTGCCCCTCCTACCATCTTGATGTGGCCTCCTTTTTGTCTTCTGTAGTAGGATATCTTTTTTGATAGTTTGCAGTCTATTTGGTTGAAGGTTGTTCAGCAGTTGGTTGTATTTGTGTTGCTTTTATGAGAGAAGGTGAGCACCAGTCCTTCTACTCCACCATCTTAACCCTATCTCTTGTTATCTTTAGCTGAAGATCTTTTCTGGTAGACTCCAGCCTTTTTCATCAATAGGTGTTTTGTAAAAGCTGTGATTTTGGTGTCCTCATGAGAAGAGGTGAGCTCAGGGTCTTTCTGCTCTCCCATCTTGCACATTCTCTCCCAAACTTAACCCTTAAATGATATTACCTCAGCCATCTTTTGGTCATCATAGATTTGGATATAATAAAATAAAAATTAAAAGCCATGAAGAAAAGGAGGAAGTAGAAGAGAAAGAGGAGACACTGATCTTAAGTTCTTACTATTAAAAATTAAAATAAATAAAATTGTAAAAGTAAAAAAGAAAAAACCTATCTTTGTAATTTTGTATATAATCTATACAATGGGTGCCTCCTTATAAGTGGAGGAAAGATAACAAATTTTTTTGTTAATAAATAAATATATTAATACACAGTAATATATTTTATATCTCACCAATTTTGAAATTATTTATAGTTTAATATTTTGTTTCAAACCTCTAAATCATAAATGGCAGAGTCACCATCCACTTTGGCTGAACAATTATATATAGTTAAGTCAGCCAAAATTCTTCCATTTCTATAAATCTTATAATATGGGTGGTATTGGTTAGTTCTTATAAATTGTTTGAATACTTGCATATCATAAGATACAAGTTGTCATTAAAAAATAGTATGTTCATCAAAGTATTTTTTAAGACACAAGATAATCTGATTCCCAAAAAAAGAAACAATATTGTATTATTAAGGCTAAAACTTCAAAAAGTAAGCCAGGATGCACTCAAGAAAGGCTTTTCTGAAAAGTTAATTTGCTCATCTTTGAAACTTTATTACTTTTACTATGTAAGCAAGATATTTTCAGAACCTGGGATATAAAACCATTTGTTGGTAAGTTAACATTGTGCTAATTTCTTTTGTAAATGTTAATATGACATATGTAATTCATTTTCAACAATATTCAGATTTTCACATTCTGCTAAATTCTAAGGCCATGTTACCAACAAGTTTGGATACCTCTAGATACCTGTAAAATATGAATTCTACTCTTAACAGAAGTATATAAATTCTCTATTACTCATAATCAAAATTATAAAACATTCTAAGGTTTTGGAGATGGCCAAAAGATTCCAGATTTACAATAAGCCAACACATGTTGTACATAATCCTATAGGAAAAGAAATCTCAATTTTTAAATAGATAAGACTATGCACAGAAATAAAGTGCAATCAATTTCAAGTTTGAAAGGAATTTCAAGAAAGAAGGAAATATCAGAACATATGATAACTGGTAAACAACTAACTTTGGGCTCCCTAAATTAGAACATATTATGGAAAAGAAGAAATTCTCACACAGAGAGCTAAAATAGCATCTCTGAATCCTTACAGAGAAAAAGTGATGAATTATTGGAAACGTAATATTTCTGAACTGAAATGGAAATGATGAGTTTCTACCAATCCCTTCACTGCATAGATGAGAAATGAGAGGTGGAGTGGAGGGGGATCAGTTAGAAATCATAATTGGCTGTGTAACTTTGAACGTCTATGACAATGGTTGATAAATGATTGATGGGAAGGTTAAAGCCACCATCATTAGTGAATAACCAGAGTATAATAAACAACATATAGGGAAAACAGAAAAAAAAAATGGAAACAAAAAGTTTTTTGGTTCCCTCACATCTTATGAATTTTCTCTCTTGTCACTTGAGTTGTGGGAAGGTCTTGTATTATACTCTAAAGCAAAATATTCCTTACCTGTCCCAACTAACACAAGGAAGAAAAACAGTCTTACCAGTTGCACTTCATTAATGATCTTGGTAAACAAAACAGCTTAGTTTCTCACCTCCTAACCACCTTCCTGAACCAACACCCATCTAGCCTCTAAGGTCAGTTTAAAGAACAAAGCTCACAAAAAGTGAATGGCTGAGGAATGTTTGCCGTGCCTATAAGTGAAGTGAAAGTACTGCAAGCAGTGACTTGGGAGCTGTAAATAAATTATAGCTAGTTGTCAGGTTGGCAAATACAGAATCTACAATGAGGATAAAATATATTAAGAAAGCAATTCTGGAAGCCAGAGTATTGCTCAGATGTAACAATAACGACAAACATTTTGAGTGCTCACTATGTGCCAGGAACTCTTCCAAGGGCTTCATAAAAATTAGTACATTTAAGTCTCACAAAACCCCTCTGAGACAGGCCTTATTATTACCATCCCCATATTGTAGATGAGGAAATTAAGGCAGAGGGAATAAAACACATTGCTGAGGTTCCCCGATTAACAGTGGAATAACTGGGATTTCTGCCCAAGAAAACTGATCCAAAGGTCAATCCTCAGTCATGTGTTGGTGAATACAAGGTGAATTTCTACCACGCCCCAGTAAGCACCTCTGCTCTCATCAGTGTAGTCTCCAATATGTTTACTTATTCATCAAATATTTTCTGATTTGCCCAAAATGTCAGGTACCACATTAGTTACTGGAGGGATAAACAGAATATGGAGAGTCTTAGCTCTAAGGAGTTCAACTCTCTATGAGACATGCATAACACAGCAATTATGGGAAAGTAAGGTAAGTCTAGGATCCCAAATTAGAGGCATCAAAAAAAGTCTCGAGATGGAGACCTCTCAGAGGAAGTGTCTAAGAGAAGGTGAAGCTGACCTGAGTTTAGATTAAGAAATAGGAGTTCCATGGATTAAAAAGGGGCAGTAGGAGTGAAAAAGAAAAAGATATAAAAGATGCTAGAGTTTTTCAGAAAACAAGGGTGTCTCCGTAAGGCTGGAATAAACCCGACCACGTAGCAAATAGTGGGTGATGAGGCTAAAGAAAGATGGTGGCACAAAAGAAAGCTTGCATGTCAAACTCAGGAGTCTGAATCGTCTCTCAAGCGCTATAAGCAGACAGCAGACATTGAGTAAATGTGTATTTTAGAAGGATAGCTCCAGGGGCTGTGGAGGGAAGATCAGAAGGGACTGAGACTGCAAGTGACAAGACCTGCTGGGAGACACTGCAGGGACCCAACAGGGCTGCAGCGCAGGTGGGTGTGCATGGAGGGGACCATAGCTGGAGGGATGAAGGGAACTGCCTCTGTGCCCCTGGGGCTTCTGGCCTGCCTTGTCCGCCCCATCACAACGCCATACTCATTTCTACTTCTGTATCTCCACTCTCTTTTCCGCCTGAAATACTCTCTCTTCTTCCCTCCCCCCCTTGCCCTTCCCCTGTCCAAAAGGATCACTCTGAGGACTCTATTTAGGTTTCATCTTTCCTGAGAAGCTGTTCTTAATTATTATTTCTCAACAATATTGCCATTTTAAAAAATTCTGTAACACAACATACACTAAATGCCTTGGCAAAATCACATTACATTTTGCAAATTATTTCATATAAATGGAAGAGCCTGGGACCTTACATTTCTTTGTATTTCCTTTAACACCTATCACAAAACTTTGTACACAGTACATCAACAGATGCTCAGTGAAGGATAAGCACCCTTTATAAGTTAAGAACTTTTATTAGCTCAGTTACTTTACAACAGCTACTTTAACTATTTGCCTTTCTCCCCAGGCCATTGACAACATTGCCCAGCACCAAGGAATTTTATACCCTCTAAAGCTCAGTAGAGCAAAGACATAACTCATTTTACTTCAAATCCTACTGCCCCAGAGAAAAGCAAAAACAATGAGAGACCCTAATGCTTTTTTCACATTTTCATCTCAAATTATAACTGCTTTTCAGATGCCTTCTAGTTTTCATTCTTAAACTGACAGAACAGTTTCTCTTTTTTATTTCTTAAAAAAAAAAGTCCAATTCTTTTCAGAAAAATTTTCTCTTCTCTCCTTAATGCGTTACGGTGAACACCTTGCCAAATCCATTTTCAGACTTGGTGCCTCCACAAGGAAGGGTGTCCTGTGTCTCTCCCTTTCCCAACCACCCCTCACCCCTCCCCAGACCCACTGAGTCAAAGTGTTTATCAAGCACCTAAGAATGATCAGAGTCTGAGGTAAACTTCAAGGAAGGCTAACACATGTTTCTGGCGCCCAACCACTTCTTTCCCTCTCTTCTTTAAAGCTTCTTTTCCTTACTCTGGTCTATATTTGACTGTTTACTTCTCTGGTGAATTGCTGCTGCATGGGTTCATAATCAACTTGTGAATTCATATCACTTTTTCCCTTAGAGTTTAGAAGGAACTTAATTAAACAATGTTTTCCCCAACCATCTATCTCATAGATTCCAATGCAATTCAAGTGGCTTGTTTTCATGTCTCCATCATTATTTCTTCAGAATTACGTTCCCCTACACCATTCTTTTTATCTGACCAGTTCTTTTTTCACTCTTTGAACTTGTCTATGCCAAGACACAGGTGAGTAACCCCTAAAGCTTCATCAGCTAGGTTACCCTACATTCTTCACATACATACCACCCTTAATTTATTCCCCAATAAAGACATTTCTGAAAATAACAATAAATTATACTGAGTGGTCACTTTAAAAGGAGAATCAATAGAAAAGAACATTCAATTCCTCAATTAGGTCTGTAACACAATTAGGCATTGAGAGGACCAGAAAGACCAACCATAGCAGGGTCCTAGTGGAAGAATTTTAAGCCAATTTCAAAGGAGTTTAAAAAACTGGACTGAGGAGTTCCCATTGTGGCTCAGCAGGTTATGAACCCGACTAGTACCCATGAGGATGTGGGTTTGACCCTTGGCCTTGCTCAGTGGGTTGAGGATCTGGCCTTGCTGTGGCTGTGGCGTAGGCCAGCAACTGCAGCTCCAATTTAGCCCCTAGCTGGGAACTTCCATATGCTGCAAGTGCAGCTGTAAAAAGCAAAAACAAAAACACTGGACTGATAGGATTTTGTCATTCTCCTCAAATTACAAGCATTTTTCGGACATTTGAGAACTTATTTGCATATAAACTGTACAACATATGGGATAAGAGAGTGCTGATTCTGTTTAATCTATTTTCATTATCTAACACTTTACTAATAAATACATAATGTGTAGGGAGACCCAAATTTCAATTGCCTAATTGTTTCAATTCTTACCCAAAGATAGAGTTTTAAAGATCAAATTTTATTCTATTTGCCTTTCAGCTAGTCCATTTACATCAGAAAGTTATTGAGAGAGTTAGGAAAATACTTCAAAGCACACATTTTATATATAATTTCCAAAGCAAAAAAAATAAGTTAAAAACTAGGTAGCAACCAGTTTTGCTGCCATACATTAATCTCTGACGAAGTAAATGTTTCTGGAGAATGTAGCTATTTGCCTATTTATATACTGTAGACTATAAAAGGATTTACAGTTTAAATAGTATTTCAATGCCATATAGAAAACAGAAGTGATAGGGTCCTGTTTCAGTTTTATGAAATAACTCTTGAAATTATAGAAGATTTTTCTGCTATAATTATATAGCAGACTTTTCAGAGCATGTTATTTGAAATTAAAATTATCAGTAAATGAGATCTAAAGAAAGTAGTTTTATTTTAAAACTCCATACTTCTACAGGACCGTCAGTAAAGCACCCAAGGAGCAACACTGGCTCTCTTCTTGTTTGGTGACAGCTGTGTATCCTCTAGGTGTCAATGCAGCCTCCCTTCCACCTCTTCTGGTTGAGAAAAGGCTTTATGAGTTCTTTCTAGGGATAGAGAGCTCTCAGAATTATTAACTACAGGGAGAAAGCAAAAGTCAAAACTCATTCAATATTAGTTCCCATTATGGGAATATTTCTCAATTAATTTATTATATTTTCTAGCTTCTAGACACTTTGCTGGCAACATGGAAACAAGAAGGTATGATTGGGGGGGGGCACACCCATGGCATATGGAAGTTTCCAGGCCAGGGGTTAAATCAGAGTTGCAGCTGCTGGCCTACTGTTGTGTCCACAGCAACGCCAGATCCCAGCCATGTCTGCAACCTACACCTCATGGCAACACCAGATCCTTAACCCACTGAGTGGGGCCAGGGATCCAACCCGCTTCCTCCTGGATACTAGTTGGGTTCGTTATTGCTAAGCCACAGCAGGAACTCCAAGAAGGTATGAAATTTAAATCAGTCTATTTCACCTTTGAGTTTCCAAGCTCTAATATCAGGTCTTTTTAAATCATCCAGTTCATCAGGTTTTCTGCTTAAGGAAAACAAAAATCACTATAACTTTACACATGTGAATATCTACCTTGAATTATTACAGCTAGAATCTTAATCTACAGAACAATGTTATATGTGTTTTATTGTTGATAGAATACTTCTTGTCCACGCTTTCTTTGGCATTATCACATAACAGAGAATTCAGTAATATATGCCCTGAAGATAAGAATGAGAAAAATCTGGGAGTCTGTTGTGGCTCAGTGGTTAACAAATCCGACTAGAAACCATGAGGTTGCGGGTTCAATCCCTGGCATCGCTAAGTGGGTTAAGGATCTGGCGTTGCCGTGAGCTGTGGTGTAGGTCGCAGAAGTGGCTCGGATCCCGCGTTGCTGTGGCTGTGGCGAAGGCCGGCGGCTACAGCTCCTGTTAGACCCCTAGCCTGGGAACCTCCATATGCTGCAAATGCGGCCCTAGAAAAGGCAAAAAGACAAAAAAACAAAAAAAAGAATGAGAAAAATCTAATCCTAAATTAGGCATGCCTGAGTGCCCACTGTGATGCAATGGGATAGGCAGTGTCTCTGCATCACCAGGATGCAGGTTCAATCCCAGCACAGTGGGTTAAAAGATCTGGCATTTCCACAGCTGTGGTATAGGTCATAACTATGACTCCTCAGGAATTCCATGTGCTTCTAAAAAGCCAAAAAAGGATAAAAATAGCAAAAAAAAACCAAACTTAAAAACTTAGGCATGCCAAAAAAAAAAAAAAGCTACAAAAATAATTAGAAGATATTCTGAGGGCACTATTTTTCTTAATTATTTCTTACTTTTTCTTTCCCTTATTTTTCTTCACTGTATTAACTATTGGCTAATCACTATACAGTTAATTAATTCTCAATTCAGTCTACCATGCCTCTTCAAGTAGCCTGATGTAGGTCTCTTCTCTTAAAAAAAAAAAAGAAGAAGAAGAAGCTGGGAAAATCTGTTTTATGACATTATCCTTACAAGTACTTTACTCTTATGATAATGACCAATCTAGCTATATATAGCTATGCATATATATACATACATGTGTGTGTGTGTGTGTGTGTGTGTGTGTGTGTGTGTGTGTGTGTGTGTAGCTTTTTAGGATTATACCTGCGGCATATGGAAGTTCCCAGGCTAGGGATCAAATCCGAGTTGCTGCTGCCAGCCTATGCCACAGCCACAGCAATGCTAGATTCAGCCACATATGTGACCTACACCACAACTCACGGCAATGCCAGATCCTTAGCCCACTGAGCAAGGCCAGGGATCAAACCCACATCCTCATGGATCCTACTAGGGTTTGTAAACCACTGAGCCACAATGGGAACTCCAATCTAGCTATATTTTTGAAAAGCACCAGTAGATTTATAAAATGAAGTTCTCAACCAATATTACATCCTATTTCTCCTCCAGGAGGAACAAACTTTCATGTATGATGCAGGGCTTCTTCTTTTGAAAAGAGGTCATTTTATACTTGGAAAAGATTTAGAAAATCATCAGATTCTTTGACTTTACAGAGAAAAACATTATGTTTCAGAAAGCCTGAGTATGCTGCCACAAACTAAGCATAAACTGACGTGGGCCTGAAATCTAGGAAGGAGCCATTGAGTTTTCTACCTTGACCACACTCCAGAAAACACTCTTCTTACTGGTAATTTCTAATACTAGTTATTTTCAAAAGACTAGTTAGGAGAATGTAGAAACAAATTGAAAAAATGGTTTGATATCCAAAAGAGCAATTGCTAACCACAATTACTATTCCAAATAAATGTTTCCTATTTTTGTAAGAAGCACAGTTTGGTGTGTGTGGGGGGGAAAGCCATAAAATTTGAGTTGTTACAGAATAAAGAAGTTTCTGTGGAAATTAAACAGACACTAATTAACGTTTCTTCCACCAAAGAAACTTAAGAATACTGACTTTAGAAAAGCTCTGACACACTTTTAAAACATTGTATTCACGTGACTATTAGTTCAATCAGGCACAGATCTCTCTGACACCCACAGTGGCCCCTGTCTCCTGCCAGCTCTACTATTTGGCTGGATAGAGAATGATACAGATTCTGAGAAACTTGTACTCAGTTCTACCTCAAGGCTGAACTTCTAGGCAAAGTCTAAATGGAAGAAAACATCCCCTTCTACCTGACTTGAGTCTCTTGAGGGCAGAGAAACATAGGCCTCCTACCTGGCTGGGCAGATGGGAAGATAAATCAGAGTTTGTCAGAATTTTAAGACAAATAAGAGAGAAAGGGATCCAATAGCCTAATTAAATGTTCTTACCTGCTGAACAGCATCTGAACATTTTTTCGGAGTTTCTAGAACAGCAGATTGAGGTTCTGGGTTGAAAGGAAGAAGACAATCAATATGTTAAAGAGCAAAATTTCCCATTTCTTCAATCAGAAACAAAACTAAAATGTATCTTTAATCATAAGTAATAAAAATATTCAGGTTACCCTCCAATTACCCCTCCATGTTATAAGGACATAACTGCTTTTCAGTATATGTAACACATAAAATGCCTAACACTCACATCACTAGTTATTTTTCAAATTAGATTAGCCCTATGCCCTTCTTTACACATTGATCACGATTATTCTTTCTCAATTGCTAGTTTCTATTTTATGTCAGGAATTATCTGCTAAGATAGTCACTGTTTATGTAATTCACTTAAGTCTGTACAATGATAAAAGCCACCTCCCCAGTCTGGAAGGATACAATCTTGAATACCTTATCTGACTACTTACAATTTACCTTCCAGTTTTAATGATAATGAACCCTCACCAAGAAGCACTGAGTAATAAGGAATTTTGCTCCTTTAAGTTTGTCATTTGAGAAACTACGGGACTGAAAATTCTTCATGCTGGAAAACCTAAGGGATAACCAAGTCCATGTTTTGTTTTGTTTTTAAGCTAAGGGACACTTTCTTCTAAGTGAGCTTGCAGGGGAGTTTAAGAACATACAAAAAACTCCAGGAATCCCTGAAAGTGCTCTCTCTGTAGCTCAGAGTCTGAAAACAACTCATATTGTCCATCCTGGCCATTTATGGTGAGAAAACCAAGGCCCAGATGCAAGCAGCTGGTAGCAAGATGCAGACTAGAGTCTGTCTCCTGACAGTCACACTGCTCCCTGCCCCCAACTGGCACCAAGGACAGACACTTGACGACACACAGCAGTTACTCTGGGGGATACTTTAGAGATTCCTAATTTAGCAGCATTTTAGTTAATGTATGTGACAATACTATAGAAAAAATAAAAGGCATTTATTATTTAACATACTACATATCGTTAAACTACACTGAAAATTTTCATTTCACTTACATTAAAGCAGTTTCTGCCTAGGCCCACAGGCCTTCTTCCACCTGTCCACACTCCCGACCTCTCTAAGCACCTGAGCTTTCCCCCACCTGCTCCCTGTGCTCCAGCCACACTGTCCTTCCCACTGCCCTTGAACATGCCAGCCACACTCCCTCCAAGGGGTATCTGCATGCATGCCACCTGGCCCCTGGGACCTGGGCTCTGTGCAACCCTCTGGGTTACCCTGTTTAAAGCAGCAGCCCCACCTGATCCCTAGCATGCCTCATTCCAGGCTGCTTTCTTCACAATGTAAGTCCTCAAACAAAATGCTGCATAATTCACGTTTGTGACTTATCTCTCCTACCTAACTAAATCAAACTCTATGAAGACAGAGACTTTATAGATTTTGGGGTTTTTTTTTTTTTTTTTTTAGCTTATTGACTCCTCAGCCTCTTAATGCCTGGCACACAGCAGATGTTTAAAATATTTGTTGAGTAGCTGTAGGAGGAAATGAAAGAAGAGATCAAAGAATGATCAGATCATGGATGTGAAGTGAGAGTTGCCAGGAAGAGTGGGCACTGAGCCCGGAAAAGGGAGTAGGGATGTGAGCCAGCAGCCACCTGAGCTCTGAGCAGCTATTTCCAACAAAATCTCTGAGAACAGCATGAAGTAGTCACTCACCAACAGGTGTCACTGTGGCAACAGAATATTAACAAGTGGCCTTAAAATACAAGCGGTTTCTCAAATACTGTATATCACTGGGTTAATCAGAGATTCTCCTCTCTCATGCTAACAAATCTCTATTCTGATCTTAACACCAGAGTTAGCCATAGAAAGATCTTTAATATCAAAACTAGGAATGGTTAATATTAAAGCAAATCCAGACTCTGGAATACTTGTTTTGTGTTACTTATAGTCACCTCCAAACCCTCCCAAACACAACAGACTTGAGAAAAGGTCCTGAGGCTCTGCATAGATGAGAAAGCATTCTCTTCGTCTTCTATGTAGGAGACCTCTTCCATGTAGGTGCAAAAAAAGCCCACAGGATCTCTGGGTGGGGGGGTGGGGGACACAAACAGACCTTTACCTCAGCGATGCATATAGTGTTTTCTATTGTCCTACACTTGGCGACTTGCCCATAAAGCAAACTTCTGAATTCTGATGGTAAATAAGAGGCATACAGTTCACCAGAACATTGAACTACGACTTAATATTTCAATCTTCTGAACACCTACACCTAAACTTTGAGTTTTACCAATATTTCAATCTTCTGAACACCTAAACCTTGAGTTTCTAATTCAACGGCTCCCTGAATTGAATTCATTGTCCCATCCCCATCTCTTTTACTACATTTATTTCCTTGAATCAGTGTGACAACATCTAGGAGAAATTTATAAGTCAAAATATTCTCTTCAAAATTATAAGCTGAAATATAGAAGTTCCAGAGGGTCAAGATTATAATGTGAAAAAATGTAGGGAATAACTTTACTACAAAATAGGGGGAAATGAATGAGAATAATTAAGAGAAGAAAGAAAAATAAATGTTAAGGAGAAGTAAAACAGTAGATGATAAAAGAAAGATAAAAAAGGGAAAGGGAAAGAATAAAGAGAAGCTTCATAAATCACAAGTAGTATGAACAGAGAAAAGACAGTAGGCTGGAGCTAATGAGCAGTGATCTGGCCCTTGGATCATGGCTCCAGTCGTGGACGGATGTGTGTGAGAAGCCCACTTAGTCCTCCTGCAAATTCCCATGGCAACCACTTCTGATACTCTTCTCCCCAGGATCCAGGAACTGCCTTCTCCTCAGCTCTGGACTCGATACAGTCCCCATTTATCCACAGGATGGTTGTTTTAGAGTAACCCAGTGAGAGTCTCTCAAGGGCATATTTTAAACCGCCAACTCCTTTATTCTCCCTTCTTAAGAATTAAGAAACTAGACTGGTTTCAAAAAACATCACTGTGAAGCAAAGTGGGAGAAAGAATATTCCTGCCAAAACTTTAAATGTTCCATTTTTTTTTTTTTAACAAATGCTAGAGAGGGTGTGGAGAAAAGGGAACCCTCCTGCACTGTTGGTGGGATGTAAATTGGTACAACCACTATGGATAACGGTATGGAAATACCTTAGAAAACTAAATACAGAACTACCATATGACCCAGCAATCCTACTCTTGGGCATATATCCCAAAACTTTCCTTGAAAAAGACACATACACCCATATGTTCATTGCAGCACTGTTCACAATAGCCAAGACATGCAAACAACCTAAATGCCCACCGACAGATAAATGGATTAAGCAGATATGTTATATACATATAATGGAATACTACTCAGCCATAAAAAAGAACAAAATAATGCCATTTGCAGCAATGTGGATGAAACTAGAAACTCTCATACTAAGTGAAGCCAGAAAGAGAAAGACAAATACCATATGATATCACTTATATCTGGAATCTAATACACAGCTCAAATGAACCTTTCCACAGAAAAGAAAATCATGGACATGGAAAACAGATTTGTGGTTGCTGAGGGGGAGGGAGTGGGACAGACTAGGAATTTGTGGTTAATAGATGCAAACTATTGCCTTTGGAATAGATAAGCAATGAGATCCTGCAGTATAGCACTGGGAACTATATCTAGTCACTTATGATGGGAGCATGACAATATGAGAAAAAGAATGTATGTATGTATGTATGACTGGGTCACTTTGCTGTACAGTAGAAAACTGACAGAACACTATGTAAACCAGCTATGATGGAAAAAGTGAAAATCATTTTTAAAAATAAGTAAATGTTCGAATTTTTAAAGGTTTCCACGCAAAATTTCTAGGCTCTCCACAATTCTAAACATGTCTCAGAAACGATCTCTTTTATCATCACAAATAAGCCTATGAGTTATGAAACAAAACATACATGAATGAGTTTACATTTGTAGAGAGGATAGTATGAGAAATGAGTAAGAAAAGTCACCTTTTTTTTTTTTTTTTTTTTGTCTTTTGACATTTTAGGGCCGCACCCATGGCATGTGGAGGTTCCCAGCCTAGGGGTCTAATCGGAGCTATAGCTGCCGGCCTACACCACAGCCACAGCAACACAGGATCCAAGCCATGTCTGCAACCTACACCACAGCTCACGGGAACGCCAGATCCTTAACCCACTGAGCGAGGCCAGGGATTGAACCCGCAACCTCATGGTTCCTATTCGGATTCATTTCCACTGAGCCATGACGGGAACTCCAGTCACCTCTTTAAAATACACAAAATATGTCTTCTGAATATAAACTAAGCAGTCTCTAAAAAGTTTTACATTTAATGAAAAGTGTACTTACATAAAATTATTAAACTATAGCTTATTTAATGCTATACATCAATTTGATTCAAATCTAGTCAATTTAATTGAAAGAGAATTCATTAAATTCATTTAAATAGCAGGACTTATGATTAGCAGGCCTAACAAATAGTAGCTGTCTT
Source organism: Catagonus wagneri (assembly GCA_004024745.2). Classification (NCBI taxonomy): domain Eukaryota; kingdom Metazoa; phylum Chordata; class Mammalia; order Artiodactyla; family Tayassuidae; genus Catagonus; species Catagonus wagneri. The sequence goes on from PVHT020000052.1 coordinate 243,318, forward strand.
TAATTCTGGTATAATGTCCTTCCACAAATGAAGATGGGGTTAAACATGTATTTTCCTAAAAGGTGCCAACCTTGTATTCTGCTTATTTGATTTTTTAAGAGTCTGGATCTGCCTGTCATTGCCAACAAAGGATGTCCACACATGGGTGTTAGTTTGCATAGAGAAGGGGGAAATGCTGGCTGATTCTTTAAAAATTGAACATGGACATTCATCTATAGGAGACACAGTTCATCTATTCTAGGATATTTTAAGCCCTGACCAGGTAGTAGGTTGAGAGATGAATGTTATCAAACACTCCCAGGGCCCTGACAGAATTTCTGCTCTACCTCAAGTGAACATGATTAAAACACTGGGACAAAACCTGGAAATGAGTTGAGGATGCTGTATTTGCATTACATCCTACAGACTCTCTTTTGTTAAGAACCAGTAGAAACACTTCTTTTGATACTAGAGGCCACAGAAGTTGTGCTTCTGAAACTGTTTCTTTTAATCTCGGACACAGGGCATGATATAGAATTGTTCCCATCTCCCTTTCTACTTTAAGCCTGAGGAATAAATTTCCAACTACCTTTAAAAACTGCAAGCCCTTCTAAAATACACTGAAATGTGCTAGCTTATTACTTCAGCTTCATTTTATTGCCCCACCCTAAATTCCTTTCAGTTTTTACTCTATTTTCCTTTGTAATGCTTTTGTAACCTTAAATAGCTGTAAGCGGCTCAGATCTTTTTTTGGAGCCAAGATAGGTTATATTCCTTTCAGCCAGGATGCAAACACAATGTTTAAGATTTCTACACGAAAATGTACTGTCACGTTCCTATCAGCTCTCCTTCCATATTTTCCTCCAGGATTTTCTGTGCCCAAGCGGCCTTTCTGAAATCAGTCCTTTGTTCACTTCCTTGGTCATTCACAGTTTTATTGAAAGATAAGGGCCTTGATTTTCCAAAGACGCACCAAGACTAATCAAGACTGTTCATATCCAGATATCCTGATCCTGTTTTCCATGAATTCAAAAACTAAAGTTAATTATCCTTTTGTCAATCTATTGAATAACCTTTGAAACTTAATACTGAGCTCCTGAATCGTCATGGGATGTTTCAGCACACACACAAAACTCCATCAACTACTCGCATTCATGTGCCGAGTAGATATTTTATTTATTTATACCTTCCAATGATCTTCATTTATTCACTCAAATGTTTAAGTACATACTATGTGTCCAAAGGTCTTGAAATGTTAGCAGTCTATACAGAAGACAGATAACAGATAAATTACATATTTAAATAATTCATATGATAGAGATATAAATAAAATGCTATGAGTCTCCAGAAGAAAGAATCACCATACTGTGGAGGCAAGTTCCATCAAATAAGTAAAAGAAAATGAAGAGAGGAGAGATAGAGAAAACAAGATAACTGCCTTATTAATGTATTTGCCACCAAGCTTTGGAACACATTGCTTCCTAACTTCCTGTCCAGTCTTGTCCTTCCAGGAGGCCTCCTACAGGTTGCCCACTCACTATCAACACCCTGGGATCCTCTGTGAAGACAATGCAAACATGCTGTAGGGAGCAGGATGGGAGCGGAAGATTCACAGGAATCTGTAGCCTTTGCACAACTCTCTGGTGGGGGAGGACACCCAAGCTTCACTGAAATCTCTGTACTCAGACTCACGTAAAGGAGGGTCTGTTTCTTCATCAACAGATGAAGGTGGAGAAAAATCAGTTTCACAAAATGCATCATGGAAAAACAAAAGTGAGGTCCATGAGAAAGGCAGAAAAAAGCAGCACCTCAAATCTGAATTAAATAGACATGTAAATTAGTAACCAATACTAAGAAGTGCCAGAAGATAAAAAAGAAAAGAAAAATCAGGTTGTCAATTTAGTAAGATGGAACCACCACTATTTCTTTTTCAAAAAGAGCTCTTTCACTTTAAATTAAAATTGAAAGGGACCAAACGTTGCAAATAGTGATTTTAGCCGTAATGTCACTACACAATAAAATGCAACAATCACTGTCAAGTCACAGTGTTATCAAAGTTTGCAATTCATATCTACTTTATTAAAAACAGGATGGGAGGGACCCTGCCAACAGTACTGGCGGGAGGGTGGGGGGGTGGAGGAGGGCTGAACACGGGCCCAGGAATGCTGGTGGGTGTAGTGGGCGGGCAGGAACAAGGGGCACTGGGACCCAAGCTTCACATAAGATGAGGAGCCCAGGATGGAAAGACAGGCAGAGTCATGGGGTGGGTACTGGGGACCTCTTGTGCCAGATCCCATGACTTCTATCCAGATCCAGCCCCAGAAATGGCTGGCACTTCCCCACTGGGGATGCGGTGCTCAGTCCTGGTCAGGGGCCCAGGCCACAAAGGCCTGAGACTCACTTATGAAGAGCTTGACTCCAACTGAGAAGACCTAGACCCCAACCTGGAAGAGCTGGATCCCATTTCTGAAAACCCAGAGCCTGACTGGGAAGAACTCAACACTGTCTCTGAAGACTTGGATCCCAGCTATGAAGAACTGGAGCCTAGCTCTGAGGATCTGAATCCCGATGTGGAAGCTCCAGGCTCCATCTCCAGGACCTGTCACTACGAACCACGAAACATTGACCCCATGTCTTCAAGTTTCAATGACCCAGGGGTCATCGGCCCAGTCCCCCTAGTTCTTGACCATAATAGCGATATCCTCAGCCCTGCTGCTGTCCCAAACTTGGACCCTCTCTCATCTGACCTCACTGCCACCCCCAAGATCCTGGCCACCAGACCCGCAGTGCTCCCTGCACCTGCCAGCCTGCCCTGGCCCTTCTGCTCAGATTGTAGGAGAGCTTATTGCCGCAGCCATAATGGCGAGAAACTCTGCCACTGCCCCAACTGCCACAAGTCATTCAGCCACACACTACGGTGGCCCAGCACAGAGGCATCCACACGCCTGCAGGGCACTACCAGTACGCAGGTGCAGCAAGGCCTTTGGCTGGCACTCTGTGCTGCTGAAGCACCACAGCAGCCACAGGTGCGAGCCACAAAACTGCCCCTGTGCAGCAAAGACTTCCACCATGGCTTGCTGCTGGTGTAGCACCTGCACACGCAGGGTGGCCCACAAGTGCAGGATGTGCCAAGGGCTTCAGGCAGGGCCTTTAGCCAGAGCTCCCACCTGTAGCACCACCTTCACATTCACACAAGCTGGCAGCCCAATGCCTGCCCCTACCGTCCAAAGCGTGCAGGCAGAGCTTGGCGCTGCTGCAGCACCTGCATGTGCATTTGGGTGAGCACCCCTCCTGCTGCCAGCTCTTGGGTAGGGCCTTTGGCCATGCCTCTAGCCTTACCAAGCACAAGTGGGTGCCACAAGGGGTGTGGCTGCTGTCGTGGCTGCAGTTATCACTACTTCTCTGCCTGGGCCTTAGCCCTGCCTTGATATTGAGGCTGGGGCAGATCTCCCCCTCCTGGGTCCTGATGCTGTCTATGAACTGGGCTCTGGCCTGGACCCCAGCTCTGGCCTTGACCCAGACACTGGTTCTGTGCTGGGCTCCCACCCCAAACCCAGTCCCAATCCCTGGCTCTGGATCTACCCCTACCCCTGTTTCTATCAAGTCTTCTGACTCTAAGCCTGGGTACAACACTAGGTTTGTAGCCAGCCCTGACCAGTGATCTGGTCCTGATCCTGTGCCCAGCCCTGATCCCAGCTCTGAGTCCCATCCTTACCCTGGCTCTCCCACCCATGACACTGTCAGCCCAGATCTCCCTATTGGGGAGTCCCAAGCGGGTGCAGGAGCAAGGGGCACTCCTGGGCCCAATGGCTGAAGAGTATGATGGCATCCAGAGGGGCCTGGGAAAGTTGTATGTTGTATAGTTAATAAAATCCTCCTACTACAAACGAACAAACCCTAAACAAAAACAGTAGAATCTACGCAAGGTTTTCACTATATTATCAACATCCTCACTTTTACCACTGACTGTGTGTCCAGGGCAGGGAGGGTAGAAGGTCCTTTAGAATCACAGCAGGAAAAAGTGAGAAAGGCCGTTAGACCACGTGGACAAAAACAGCTGTCGGGCTTTTCAATTTATAACAGATCTACTGGAGAACAATGAGTCACGACATTTACCTATTTTCTACTTACTTACCTCCAACATCCTCTTCAAGAATGCATATTTTAGGAGCTCCTATTTGTGGCTCAGTGGTAATGAACCTGATGAGGATGTGGGTTCGATTCCTGGCCTTGCTCAGTGGATTCCGCATTGCTGTGGCTGTGGAGTAGGCTGGCACCTACAGCTCTGATTTGACCCCTAGCCTGGAAATTTCCACATGCCACGGGTGCAACCCTAGAAAAAAAAAAAAAAGGAATGAACACATATTTGCTTTTTAGGGTCGCACCTGTGGCATATGGAAGTTCCCAGGCTAGGGGTCAAATCAGAGCTGCAGCTGCCAGCCTACACCACAGCAACATAGGATCCAAGCCGCATCTAGGATCTACACCACAGCTCACTACAACACCAGATCCCCAACCCACTGAGCGAGGCAAGGGATTAAACCCGTATCCTCATGGATACTAGTTAGATTTGTTTCCACTATGCTATAACAGAAACTCCCAAGAATACATATTTTAAAAGGGGACAAGTTATTCTATTAAAAATGACTGCTCTAGCATTTCACAACTTATGTCAAATAATGAAGGTTACAAATTTCCTGTCATCAATTCCAACTATCATCTTTTACCAAGCTAAAATTCAGATTATCATTATGAACCTCCCATCTGGTGTTCCTCTACTATACAACAAAATCAGTAAGATTCAATGTTTTATAACTTTTTAAAACGGCCCTAAAATTTCAGAGCATAGTACAAATGTTTCATTTACAAAAGCTGAGAAAGACAAACATACTAAGGAAGAAAAAAATGAAAACATTACCCTAATCAATGATGTAAAACACAAGCTATGAACAACTGTTGAAAAGAACTCCCAATGAAATTGATTAATTCCCCTTTATCTACATGTGGCTATCTCCTAACTAGTAAATAACTTTCAACATAAACAAATAGCGTATTTAATGGGATTAATACTTTAAGTACATGCTTTAAAAAAAAAAACTAAATATGCTTTTATGTGCTTGTTTTTTTTCTCCAGGTGTTATTCTGTCAGAACTCCCTTGTTCCTGAAGATCTCTGCGTTAAGGAACTCTACCTTGACCCTTGATCAACTGTATTGTCTGTGTACCATAAGAAACTCAGAGCCCTACATGGATCTCTAATTTGTTGCTCATTTAAGGGAGTAGAGTCAACCATGTAAACACTAAGCAGCGATTCAAAAGCATGGGGAATTAAAATAGGAAAATGCAGCTGACCAAGGAGGCGAAAGACTTACATGCAGAGAACTACAAAACATTAATCAAGAAGGAGATCAAAGAAGATACAAAGAAATGGAAAGATATTCCGTGCTCATGGGCCGGAAAAATTAATATTGTAAAAATGGCCATACTACCCAAAGCAATCTACAAATTCAATGCAATCCCTATCAAATTACCCATAACATTCTTCACAAAACTAGAACAAACAATACAAAAATTTATATGGAACCACAAAAGACCCAGATTCGCCAAAGCAATTCTGAGGAACAAAAACCAAGCAGGAGGCATAACTCTCCTAGACTTCAGGCAATACTACAGGGCCACATTAATCAAGATAGTGTAGTACTGGTACCAAAACAGACATATGGACCAATGGAACAGAATACAGAACTCAGAAATTAAACCCAGATGCCTATGGTCAATTGATCTTTGACAAAGGAGGCAAGAACATAAAATGGGAAAAAGACAGTCTGTTCAGTAAGTATTGCTGGGAAACCTGGACAGCTGCATGTAAATCAATGAAACTAGAACACACTCTCACACCGTGCACAAAAATTAACTCAAAATGGCTTAAAGACTTAAGTATAAGACAAGACACATTAAACTCATGGAAGAAAACATTGGCAAAACATTCTCTGACATCAACCTTACAAATGTTTTCTCAGGTTAGTCTCCCAAAGCAACAGAAATAAAAGCAAAAATAAACCAATGGGACCTAATCAAGCTGACAAGCTTTTGCACAGCAAAGGAAAGCAAAAAGAAAACTAAAAGACAACTTACAGAACGGGAGAAAATAGTGTTAAATGATGCAACTGACAAGGGCTTAATCTCTAAAAATACAAACAACTTATACAACTCAACAGCAAAAAAGCCAACAATCCCATTGAAAAAGACCTGAACAGACATTTCTCCAAAAAAGATATGCAGATGGCCAACAAGCACATGAAAAAATGCTCAACATCACTGATGATTAGAGAAATGCAAATCAAAACTACCACGAGATACCACCTCACACTAGTCAGAATGGCCATCATTAATAAATCCACAAAGAACAAATGCTGGAGGGGGTGTGGAGAAAAGGGAACCCTCCTGCACTGCTGGTGGGAATGTAAGCTGGTACAACCACTGTGGAAAACAGTATGGAGGTACCTTAGAAAACTATACATAGAACTACCATATGACTCAACAATCCCACTCTTGGGCATATATCTGGACAAAACTTTCCTCGAAAAAGACATGTGCACACACATGTTTATTGCAGCACTATTCACAATAGCCAAGACATGGAAACAACCCAAATGTCCACTGACAGATGATTGGATTAGGAAGATGTGGTCTATATACACAATGGAACACTACTCAGCCATAAAAAAGAATAAAATAATGCCATTTGCAGCAACATGGATGGAATTAGAGACCCTCATACTGAGTGAAGTCAGAAGGAGAAAGACAAATACCATATGATATCACTTATATCTGGAGTCTAATATACTGCACAAATGAACCTTTCTACAGAAAGAAAATCATGGACTTGGAGAACAGACTTGTGGTTACCAAGAGGGTGGGGGAGGGAGTAGGATGGTATGGGAGTCTGGTGTTAACAGTTGTAGACTATTGCCTTTGGGATGGAAAAGCAAGGAGATCTTGTTGTACAGCACTGGGAACTATGTCTAATCACTTGTGACAAATATGTGTAACTGGGTCACCACGCTGTGCAGTTGGAAAATTGACAGAAATCTGTAAACCAGCTATAATGGAAAAATAAAAAAATAATAATAATAGAAAATAAAATAGGAACATGCAGGCTTGGGTGTGGGCCCCCATTCAATGCAAAGAAGACAGAGGTGAATGCATTGGTCCAGAACTGGGAGGTTATGAGCACTAAGAGGTTAAACATAAAACAGAGGTTATGAGCACTAAGCTCTCACTGCAGACCTTTGGGCAGGAACCGAGAATAAAGTCATTGACAATGTGGGTCACTGTTGGTCTTAAAGGGAACTCCTGAGGAAAATAATGACTGCATTCTGAATGCTAATTCAGTGGTTTAAAATACTCTATATAATTCTCAAAATATCCCTGTGTGATAGATGTTATTCTTACCACCATTTTACAGGTGAGGAAATTGAGAACAGTGCTTAGGACACTTACCCAATATTACAAAGCTGATAACTGGCAGAGGCCAAGCTCCATGCTCTTATGCTACACTCTTTACTGCAAGTCCAAATCAGGCTATCCCACTATCTTTCTCTCAGTAACTCAATGGGGGGAAAAGATCAAAATCCTAAACTCTAATACCCATGCTATTAGCACTTGGGAAAATTTGGTGAGGGAGAGATTTTTTTTTTTTAATATTTTTCCTACAAAATTTTATCACAAATTCTTTTTTGGGGGGCATGCAGAAGTTCCTGGGCCAGGGATCAAACCCAGAGCCACATCAGTGACAATGCCAGATCCTTAACCCAGTGAGCCACCAAGGAACTCCGAGAAAGATTTCTTTTTCTTTTCACTTTTTAGGGTTACACCCGCAGCATATGGAGTTCCCAGGCTAGGGGTCCAATCAGAGCTATAGCTGCCAGCCTAGGCCACAGCCACAGCAACGCCAGATCCGAGCTGTGTCTGAGACCTAAGGATCATGGCAATGCGGGATCCTAAACCCACTGAGCAAGGCCAGGGATCGAACCTGCAACAGTTGGATTCATTTTCACTGTGCCACAATGGGAACTCCAGGGAAAGATTTCTGAATAGTAATAATGTCCTTCTATTTACTCTTCATGTATGGATCCAATGTCAGTACTCTTGATCAGTTTACCAAGAAGAAGCTGGGAATTTATTATACCCAAATGAAAAAGGAAACAAGGAATAAATCAAATCCCACAAAAACATTGTTACACAAATATGATTAAGTCAATACAATAACTGTAAAGTGTTTTCCTAGTTTCAGGTTCCACGTTATGCGTTAATCTGATATTAATCTCACGTTATCTTCAAAATACTTCAAAAATAACACAAAATATTTTAGGACAACACAGGTACAAGGAGAAAAAACAACCGAAAGGAAACTTTTTTTAGAAAAATATTACATCTGAACAATGTACAATTTTTAAGATTACTCTAGACGTGGCAAAAAGCATCACTCTCTTGCCTCTGCCACTTATCTCTGAAGTCAAAGAAAAAACTAAGGAAAGCTCAAAGAAAGCAGTAAGGGAAGAGACAACGCAAACAGGCAAGTTGGCTACCACTTTTGAAGTCAGTAGACAGAAAGTTCTCTTGCACACTCTCTCAGCCCACAGGTGGGCAGCTTTCCCTCAGGTGGTAGCCACACTTAACCTTGAGACAGCGGTTTTCAAATTTTCTTATCAAGTAGTAATTGGACAATCCAGTGTCCCATTCCCCAAAACTTTAGCTCAGAGGCCTTCAAGAAGGGATGGGACATATAACAATATTCCAATGATTTAGCTTGAGTTATATACAGTTTATAGCCTAAGATATACTTAGAGGAGAAACCCAGACTCACAACCAGTAAGCACTGCACAGATATTTGATGTTACTCTTCCCAGGGGCCTACCTGTGTCAGCATCCTTGGGCCTGTGTTCTTCATCGGGAGGTTTAGGTGGTGACCAAGCAGATGGTACTCGCCTGGGAAACTGCCCTTCTATATAATCCAATGAGTGTGTAGGTTGGCTAACTGCAGCCCAGGTGTAAAGCTGATCTTGCTATATTTCAAAAGAAAAAGGAAAATTTAAGCTATTTTAATTCAATCATGAAAAAATGGAGTCTTCTTGGTTGATACATTGCAACATCATTTCTATCAAAAGTATACATGTGTATTTTTGCTAGAATATACATTAACACTAAATGGCATTTTATATTATTCAATATAGATCCACCACATAAATATTCTTTCGCACAGTCATTTCATTTTCATAACCATACACGTCACAAATTATTTTCTATGGAAATCTATTTCTTTGGAGGGAAGAGGTCATATGGGCCTGCAGGGAATTAAAAGGTCAGAAAATCCTATCACAGAGTGCCTCAATCTTCAATGCACTGGAATATGATGTCCTTTGATAATCTGTGTAAACACTCATGGCAAAGTCAGAGGACAGGCTGTGCTGGGCACCCTGGGACAATAACAGCTTCCTTGCCTTCAATAACAAAAAGCCCAGGACACTGATTATCCTGAGAACAGGTTAGGAACTGTTTGGTAGAGAAACGATGAAAAAGTAAATGAAACTGCCAAGAAAAAAAGAACCGGACAGGGATCTGGCCAAGAAAGCCCTTTCCAGCTGCAGACCAACAGAATCTGGACAGAATGAGAAGCAGGCTCACAACTACACCTCGTGCCAGGAAGCCAAGTGGAAATCTCTCAAAGAAGGCCACTCTGAGGCCTGTGACCTCCTTGGGAAACTGCTCACTAGGATTTGAGAATAACAACTGCTTTGGACACATGTGCTCAGAGTATACACACCTTCCATTCGCTTTGTGACAGTTTCCTTACTTGCAGGTATATGTCCCTAAACCTTTTGGATCCACATAAAGTAAAGCAGAGAGAATAACAGAGTGGTAGAAACAAAAACAAAACAAACACACTACAAAAAACCACCATACAAGTAAACAGAGACAGGCCTTGCCATTTCCATGCGTTTTGTAACTAATTCAAGAAATTCATAAAATATTCTTCAGCATCAACAGTAAAATACAATGTATAGATCAGTCAGTTTAAACTTTACCTGAAGGATAGTCACTGGCCCTACCTAAGAACTCAGGTTCTTGGATCAGCTAGTATTAAATCAGAAAGGATCACCCTTTGGACCGGGTCCAGCATTTCAGTCATTCACATCTCTTTCAAGCATTCATATCTTGATTGACCCCAGAGGTTTTGCTGTTTGGCATACTGACTATCAGAAGTAGCTTTTCACTGGCAAAATGAGTTATTTAATTAATTAACATGGTATTATAAATGAGCTCTCACTCATAAAACTAGAGGGATTCAATGTATGCGGACCAGCAAAAACATCGGAGATGCCTCATTCTTATGAGAACAAGGTAAGACTTGGGCAAGGAGTGATGTCAAGGCTTGATGCCCTGATGGTGCTGCATCCAGCTGCTGGTTTAGGAAACATCTCCTAGGCTATGGGCAACCATTAGGCATAGAATCCTGCCTTTCTCACATCCACATCACATGTACCTTTCATGTAAGTTGTCAAGCACCTGCTGGTGTAGTGAGCTGTACATTTCCTGGAAAGGGGACTCTGACTCAGAGAGCTTTATCATCCTAATGATAAACTCACTGGGCCTCCGATTTTATTGGCTCCATGTAGAAGAAGCAGCACCAACAGCCAAGAGGACAGATGCCTTCACCTAGGATTTCATCATTCGTCAAAACACAAAGTTTGGTAAAAGCACTCTAAAACCCTACATAAACCAAAACCAGTCTGGCCAGTCCTCCAGTCTTTCAGCCACACCCCAGAATATGTTACAGTGCTATGATGGAAAACTCTAAACCTCTCCTTCACCATATGGCCCTACTTGCAGAGAATAAGATTTCTTATTTGGCTCTTTTTCTTTCATGGCTCTTTTTGATTCCACAGAATCAAATGTCAACTCTTCCAGCTACGGTTCAGTTTTGTAGATTCCTCCCAAATCTCCTCCCACATTCATCTCTCCATGTTTCCTAAATCAGGCTCTGCTCCACTAGAATGGCCCACCCAGTCCTCCCTGCTCGTGGAATCTAGCCAATGATTAAGTCTAACTGGCATCTCACTTCCAGAACCGCAATGCTGAAAGCATGCTGGCCGCCCCTCATTCTGACAAGGAACAGCATGGAATACAGAACGGTGGCCTAATACTCTCCCATCAAACTGACTGAAACTCCTTCAGCACAGGAGGAATGCACATCATCCTGTAAATCTCCCCTAGCATTTAACAATGTTATGACTTTATGAAAACCTCTGAATGTCTGTTGAATGAACATGTTCATCGAAAGGGAAAAAACAAGAGATGGCCTGTTAATATGAGCAGCTTGCCATAATCTTTTCTTCATTTGTTTAACAAGATACCAAAGGGGTACTTTGTTTGTATCAAATGATAACTAAAGCATCAAGTGATTCATTATATCTAAAACTACTGGCAATTAGATGTTATAAAGTAAAATAAGCAGACAGTATATCCTAGGATATAATCAATGCTGCATCCTAGATAAACCTCATAAATTTATGAGGACTCCATGTTCTCACTAGTAATTCAGGAAAAATGGCTGCTTTTACCTTTTTTTATAGGCTTGGCATGAGGTGGGGGCAAATATTACATGGAAAGAGCTTTGAAAACCACCTGGTGTTATTCAAATATAACTTGTTTTGATTTTTTAAAAATCTGTGTTTGGAGTTCCCTGGTGACCTAGCAGGTTAAAGATCTGGCACTGCTGTCACAGCAGAAGATCCGTGAACTTCTGCATGCTGTGGGTAGGGCAAAAAAAAAAAAAAAAAGTTGTTTGATTAGATTATTTCCTGTCCTCAAAATATACTTTTCAGAGAATTCAAAATTGTCATCATATGTACACATTTCCACAGAACCAACACTGAATTGTTACTTTACAATGAGAAGCTAGTTGAACAAACTTTAGTCTACAAAGTTCCCTTGGCCCATTTGGGCTGAATGCTACTATGTTTTCAATTCAATTAATAACTGCCCTGTGGCAATTCCTCAACCATCCATGTATAATCTTTTTCTCTGTTGTATTTCTGCTTAATATCTTGGAAATGTATGTGTTATTTTCCCAAGTAGGACATCTAAGCTCCTTATCAACATTACACCACTGTTTTCCCCAATATGTTATTCTATATACATTACACACACACAATGAGTATTAAGAAACTACAAGGATCAAGACCAACAAAAATTGTCTTTTAACAAATTATAGTTTTATATCTGAATGAAACCAGCAATATGTTTCCCTATCAGTACTCTACTCCCTTAAATTCTTTTTTTTTTCCTTTTATTACCCCCCCTGCCCGTTACCCCTGCCCCCGCCGCCGCCTGAGCTGCCTCACCACAGCATATGGAGTTCCTGGACCAGGGATTAGATCTGAGCAGCAGTCAAGACCTATGCAGCTGCAGCAATGCCAGATCCTTAACCCATGGGCCAGGCCAGGAACTGAACCTGCATCCCAATGCTCCCAAGACATCACCGATCCCACTGCACCACAGAAGGAACTTCTACTCCTTCAAATTCTTAAAGTCTGTTTTTTTGGTTGGTTGGTTGGTTGGTTGGTTGGTTTTTGGCCTTGCCTAAGGCATGCAAAAGTTCCTGGGCCAGCATCAAACCCATGCCACAGCAGCAGCCAGAGCTACTGCAGTAACAACACCACAAAAAGTTTATTTTAGAAGGCCTACTAGAAAATTATAACGATCCAACTAAGGTAGTCTAAGAGTGCTTCATTGACATTTTTCTAGTCAAGGTGAGGGTTTGTTATCACCCTAAAATATTTGGTTAACATATCTGCGATGGTGCTATACACAAGAAAACTTACTGCTATCAGTCTATATATTAAAGCAGAATCTAAATTACTCTTTGAGAGGAACCATTATCCTTCCCATTAATACTCCTACGACTCATCAGTGAGAGAAGATGGGCTGTCCACACATGTGGGAATAATCTTAGACTGGGTTCCTCTCTTCCTAAGAAGCTCGCAGCATTGCCCTAGCCCAAGTGTTTATCAAGGCCAAAAAGTCTATATTTGATTGATAAAATACAGTAAGTGTATCCCAGACATTCCAGGAAGTACACTCTCCCACCAAATATCATAAGTTTTACTGAGGGAAAAAAAAAATCTAAAATATCTTCTCAAACTATGTCACATATCAATTTCTTTACATGTACTCTAGCCACGCCAGGAGTACACAGAAAACTCTATCTCAGGAGTTCCCGTCATGGCTCAGTGATTAATGAATCTGACTAGGAACCATGAGGTTGTGGGTTCGATCCTTAGCATCAATCAGTGGGTTAAGGATCCGGTATTGCCGTGAGCTGTGGTGTAGGTTGCAGACGCGGCTTGGATCCCGCATTGCTGTGGCTATGGCATTGGCCAGTGGCTACAGCTCCGATTCAGCCCCTAACCTGGGAACCTCCACATGCCCCGGGTGCGGCCCTAAAATGACAAAAGACAAAAAAACAAACAAACAAAAAAACTATCTCAGGCCAGCTGAGGGCTCTTTGTACTTGGTCCCACTGGTCTGAAGAACTGCTCCAACTGAACTATGCTTGGGTGAGACCTCTAAGAAAGAGTATGGCCAGACCCCTTGGAAGTAGATGGTGGAAAACATCCCTTCAACAGTGCTTTCTGGAGAAGGTTCTGAAGATAGAGTTCTCATCTTATAACTTTACAGCTAATAAGGAATTAATTACTTGGATGGTATTTGGACTTTATGCGGAGTGCTTTTTAATCTGTGGACCAGATGTACTTTTTGTTCTGGCTATTGGAAAATTAGAAGTAAGTACATGGCCCACCTTTCCCATGTTTTGGGGTTCCAGAATGTATGTTTTTGATTAGCCTCATTCCTACCTCCATTTTATGTCTCCCCTCCCACAGTTTCATCTTGTCTTTTATTTTCCATTTCACTCATAAATGATTTTTATTATATTATGTTCTCTTCTTTTACTATTCATTACAAATTTTTTTGGAAGAAGGTGATGATAAACACATTATTAGTCTAAGGGAAAGGATGGAAGATCCATTTATTTATCTACTTCAACTAATTTGAACTTTTTAAAAGAGGACCAGCTGAATAAAAGGTAGATCCACTGATAGTACACTGAATCATACTCATGATATTTTGGTTTGCATTGATTGCTTAATTATTTTAAAAAACAACAACACAACTGTAAAGAATTGCTTTGAGATGGGGAGATTAAAAAAAAAAAAACAATAATCGCTACTACACAACAGCATCCACTAGGTATATTATTTTCTAATCTTTGAATATTTTACATAGCTATAATCACACATGATCTTATAACACACTATAGACATTAAAAAATTATTGCATCATTTTCACACTGATATTTTTATAGCAATCTTGACACAATATTATACTCTAGCCATTTAGTCAGCTCTAGACTGACCACAAAAATTTGACTGAATACCTCTGGTTCATATTTAAGTAAGAAGTTACAAACTTGGAAGAGTACACTTAACCCTTTAACGTGTATTTTTCAATATTAAATACCATAGTACAACAGCATCTGTGGCTAACTGAATCTGTGGATGCAGAGGAACCACAGATATGGGGCCAACTATAAAGTATAGGTAGATTAATTCCCACATTGTTCAAGGGTCAAGTGACTACATAAAAATGATAACTACAAATGAATAATAAGAATAATATCAAGAAGTGTAAGTCTAAAGATGAGCTGCGGTCTCCGAAAATGTTTCAAGATACTATAAAAGGGTGTTTTCTTAACTATGTACAAAACATGTACTGTTTTTACTACCACTGAGATTGCTAATTTGTGCAAATTTTCCACAACGGAATTGAATAGCAAGAGAATTTAAATGCTGATCCAATTCAACATTCATTCATGATAAAAACTCACCTAAGTGGGTATGGAGGGAACATATCTCAGCATAATAAAAGAAACTTATGACAAACCAACGGCCAACATAATACTCATTAGTGAAAAGCTGAAAGCCTTCTTGCTAAAATCTGGAACAGTGAAACCCATTCTCACTTCTATTCAACAGAGTATTGGAAGTCCTAGTCACAGCAAGGGAAAGAAAAAGAAGTAAAAGCTATCCAAATTGGAAGGGAAAATTTAAAACTGTCACTACATACATACTCTACAAAAAAAAAACCATAAAGGCTCCACACAAAAACTACTAAAACTGATAAATGAATTCATCAAGGTAGCAGGATACAAGATCAATAAATAGAAACCTGTAGCATTTCTTTACAATAATAATGAAATATCAGGAAAAAAATTAAAACAACTCCTTGTAAAATCATATCAAAAAATACTTAGGAATAAACCTGATTAAGAAAATAAAAAGACTAATAAGCTGAGAAGTATGAAATATTGATAAAGGAAAACAAAGATGATTCAAAGAAATAGAAAGATATCCCATGCTCTTGGATTGAAAGAATTAATATTGTTAAAAAGGCCATATTATCCAAAAAAAAAGCCACAGATTTAATGCAATCATTTTCAAATTACCCACAACATTTTTCAAAGAACTAGAACAAATAATCTTAAAATTCATATGAAACCACAAAAATCCCAAAATTGACAAAGCAATCCTGAGGAAAAAAACAAAGTTGGAGGCATAACACTCCCAGAGTGGAAACAATACTACAAAGCTATAGTAATCAAAACAGTGTTGTACTGGACATATGGGTCAATAGTATAGAACAGAGAGCCCAGAAATAAACATACACATCTATGGTCAACTAATATTTGACAAAGGACGAAAGAATATACAATGGGGAAAAAGTCTTTTCAGCAAGTGCTATTGGGAAAGCTGTCCAGCTGCATCTAAATCAGTGAAGTTATAACACTCCCTCACACCACGCACAAAAATAAACTCAAAATGGCTTGAAGACTTAAATATAATATATGAAACCATAAAATTCCTATAAATGAACATAGGTAAAATATTCTCTGACATAAATTATGGCAATTTTTTCTTTGGTCAGTCTTCCAAGACAAAAATAAACAAATGGAACCTAGAAGTTTAGAACAGCAAAGGAAACCATCAACAAAATGGAAAGACAACTTATAGAATGGAAGAAAATATCTGCAAATGGAGTGACTAACAAGGACTTAATTTGCAAAATACACAAATAGTTCATACAGCAAAATATCAAAAAAAAGTAACTCAATCAAAAATGGGCAGGAGATTTAAATAGACAGTTCTCTAAGGAAGATGTACAGATGGCCAAAAAGTACATGAAAAGATGCTCAATGTCACTGATTATTAGAGAAATGCAAATCAAAACTACAATGAGATATCACCTCACACTGGTCAGAATGGCCATCATCAAAGTGCTCTGGGGCAAGGCTCCTGGTGCTGGGAGTGGAAAACACACTTAAAAGAAACAGCCAGCTTGGAGTCAACATTCAGGACTTCTTGGAATCAGACCCCACTCCCAACAGGGTAATGATGGCCACTGAGCAGAGAGTAAGTTCCATCCCACCCTCTTTCAGCTCTAGCACCGCATTTCCAAGCTGAGCAACTACCAAGGTGACAGCTTCCAGCACCCTGAGTAAAGACAGAACTTTCATCCATGTCAAATCTACCTCTCCCCAAAGGTACTGGGCACAAAGTTCAAACAGGGCTATTCCCACACGGGACCACCCCTTCAAGATGACAGTAGTAACTGTTTCCCCCAAATTCAATGGCAGAGAAAATTAAGCAAAATGAAAAGGCAGAGGAACTTCTCTCAACTGAAACAGCAAGAGAAAACTGCTGATATATAAATAATGAAACAGAAATGAACAATTTATCAGATAAAATAGTCAAAGCATTGGTAATAAAAATGTTAACTGAATTAGGAAAAAAGAAAAGATGAACACCGTGAAAATTTTAACAAGGAACTAGAAAACGTAAAAAAGACCCAATCAGAAATAAAGAATTCATGGAATTCCTGTCAGGGCTCAGCAGAAACAAATCTGACTAGTATCCATGAGGACACAGGTTCGATCCTTGGCCTTGCTCAGTGAGTTAAGGATCTGGTGTTGCCGTGAGCTGTGGTGTAGGTCACAGATGCAGCTCAGATCTGGCATTGCTATGGCTATGGTGTAGGCCAGCAGCTACAGCTCCAATTTGACCCCTAGCCCGGGAACCTTCATATGCCACGGATACGGCCCTAAAGAGACAAAAAAAAAAAAAAAAAAAAAGAATCCAACTAGTATCCATGAGTATGCTGGTTCAATTTTTAAAATTTGTGTGGAAGCACAAAAGATCCCAAACAGCCAAAGCAGTTCTGAGAAAGAAAAAAGGAACTGGGGCAATCAGGCTTCCTGACTTTAAACTATAATACAAAGCTACAGTCATCAAAAGAGTACAGTACTGGGACAAAAACAGAAATGCAGATCAAAGGTGTAGGATACAAAGCCCAGAAATAAACACACACATGTGGTCCATGACAAAGGAGGCAAGAACATACAAATGGAGAAAAGACAGCTTCTTCATAAGTGGTGCTGGGAAAACTAAATAGCTACATGAAAAAAGAATGAAATTAGAACTTTCTCTACCAGTAGTAACAAAAAAACTCAAAATGTTTAAAACCCAAATGTAAGGCTAGATACCTTAAAACTCTCAAAGGTAAATATAGTCAGAACACTCTCTGACATAAATCACAGTAATATCTCCTAAAGTAATAAAAATTAAAAAATAAACAAATGGGGAGTTCCCGTCATGGCTCAGTGGTTAACGAATCTGACTAGGAACCATGAGGTTGCGGGTTCAATCCCTGGCCTCGCTCAGTGGGTTAAGGATCCGGCATTGCCATGAGCTGTGGTGTAGGTTGCAGATGCAGCTTGGATCGCGCATTGCTGTGGCTGTGGCAAAGGCCGGCAGCTACAGCTCCTGTTAGACCCCTAGCCTGGGAACCTCCATATGCCACAGGTGTGGCTCTAGATAAGACAAAAAGACAAAAAAAATAAAATAAATGAATAAATATAATAAATAAATAAAAATTAAAAATACACAAGCTCATAGATACAGAGAACAGATAGGTAGTTACCAGAGTGGAGAGTGATGGGTGGGCAGAATGAGTAAATGTGGTCAAGGGGTACAAATTTCCAGCTGTAAAATAAGTGACTTTAGTTAATAGATCTTATAAGTTCTCATCACAAGAAAAAAGAAAATTTGTAACTTTGTACACTGACAGATGTAAACTAGGTTTACTGTGGTGATCATTTAACAATATATACAAATATCAAAGCATTATGTGGTATACCTATAACTAATACAATGTATGTCAATTATACCTCATTTAAAAAAAAGCTTTCAGTGAGAGAAAAAAATGACTTAAGTGCACATAAACAAATTTATCACATCTGTGAATTTGAAGTCTCCGTTATTTCACTTTCTCCACAATGAGAGTTAAATTTAATGAAATTTTAATCAATATCCCCAGTTGTGCAAGTGTGTTTTAAATGGGATATGATAAACTAACTCTAAAACTTTCACTCAAAAGGTCCCAAAATGGCCAAGATAATCCTTAAAAAACAAAGTAGAGTTACTATTCCAGATATCAAGACTTATTACAATGCACTGATAATCAGGCACTCTAATATTTGTACAAGGATACACAAACACATGATGAAATACAATACAGATTCACAGAGCAGACTCTTACCTATGCAGACAGATAATAACATATGATCTCTACCTCACAAACATATTTTCCAGGATGATTTTTTTACAGATCTAAGTAGAAAGGACAAAACAATAAAGCTTTAGAGGATAACAGAGGAGGATATCTTGTTGCTTGCAGACTAGGTAAAGACTTTTAAACAGAACACTCAATACAGAAGCTATAGAGGAAAAGACAGATAATTTAGACTATATTAAAAGTAATCATCAGGAGTTCCTGTTGTGGCTCAGTGGTTAACAAATCTGACTAGGAACCATGAGGTTGCAGGTTCGATCCCTAGCCTTGCTCAGTGGGTTAAGGATCCGGCATTGCCATGAACTGTGGTGTATGTCGCAGACGCGGCTCAGATCCCACATTGCTGTAGCCATGGCTGTAGTGTAGGCTGGCGGCTACAACTCCGATTAGACCCCTAGACTGGGAACCTCCATATGCCACGGGTTCAGCCCTTAAAAAAGAAAGACAAAAAAAAAAAAAAGTAATCATCATCAAAAGACACCAGGAAAAAAGTAAAAGTTTAATTGTCCAAGCATATGAATCCATAACAAAGAGATGCTACACTCACTAAAAAAAATATAATCAACTCCTAGAAAATTAGCAAGAAACCCCAAAGGACAACACACAAATAAACCTACGAAAAAGTTATCAACCACATTAATAATCAGAGAAAGATAAATTAAAGCCACAGTTACATAATATTACACAGCCATCAAAACAGTGAAAGTCTTACAAAAAATAAGAGTGACGCTTAGAAGAGAACACAGGCAAAACATTCTCTGACATCAACAGTACAAATGTTTTCTTGGGTCTCCCAAAGCAATAGAAATAAAAATAAAATAAACCCATGGGACCCAATCAAACTTACAAGCTTTTGCACAGCAAAGGAAACCATTAAAAACAAAAAAGAAAATAGCTGCAAGCAATGCAACCAACAAGGGCTTAACCTCAAAAATATACAAACAACACATACAACTGGACAGCAAATAAACAAATAATCCAAATGAAAAATGGGCAGAAGACCTAAATAGACGTTTCCCCGAAGAAGCCACACAGATGGCCAATAGGAACATGAAAAACTGCTCAACATCGCCGATTATTAGAGAAACGCAAATCAAAAATACATGAGGTACCACCTCACACTGGTCGAAATGGCCATCATTAGTAAGTCTACAAATAACAAATGCTGGCAAGGGTGTGGAGAAGACGGAACCCTCCCACACCGCTAGTGGAAATGTCAACTGGTACAACCACTATGGATAACAGTATGGAGGTACTTCCGAAAACTAAATACAGAACTACCGTATGACCTAGAAATCCCAATCCTGGGCATATATTCAGACAAAGCTTTCATTCAAAAAGATACATGCAGGAGCTCCCTTCGTGGCTCAGTGGTTAACGAATCCGACTAAGAACCATGAGGTTGTGGGTTCGATCCCTGGCCTTGCTCAGTGGGTTAAGGATCCGGCGTTACCGTGAGCTGTGGTGTAGGCTGCAGATGCAGCTCGGATCCCGCATTGCTGTGGCTGTGGCGAAGGCCGGCAGCTACAGCTCCTGTTAGACCCCTAGCCTGGGAACCTCCATATGCCGCGGGTGTGGCCATAGATAAAAAAAAAGCAAAAAGACAAAAAAAAGACACATGCAGCCCTATTTCACTGCAGCACTGTTCACAATAGCCAATACATGGAAACAACCTAGATGTCCACTGACAGATGAATGAATTAAGCAGATGTGGTATATATACACAAGGGAATACTACTCAGCTGTAAAAAAGAACAAAATAATGTCATTTGCACCAACATGGATGGAAATGGAGACTCTAATACTAAGTGAAGTAAGTCAGAAAGAGAAAGAAAAATACCATATGTTATCACTGATATCTGGAATCTAATATGTGGCACAAATGAACCTATCTGCAAAAAAGAAACAAACTCATGGGCATGGAGAACAGCATCGTGGTTGCCAAGGGGGAGAAGGAGGGAGTGGGATGGACTGGGCGTTTGGGGTTAATAAATAAAAACTGTCGCATTCAGAATGGATAAGCAATGAGGTTCTGCACAGGGAACTAAATCTGATCACTTGTGATGGAACATGATGGAAGATAACATTAAGAAAAAGAATGTATATGTATGTATAACTGGGTCACTTTGCTGTACAGCACAAATTGACAGAACATTGTAAGTTAACTGTAATACAATTTTTTAATAAAAATAAAAACAAATATATATTAAAAAATAAGAGTGACAATACCAAAGTTGCCAAGAACATGGAACTATGGGAACTCTCATATACTGCTAATAGAACTATAAATTGGTAAAAACACTCATGAAAAGATTTTTTCATATCTCACAAAACAATAAAACAGATTTGTTCATGAACAGCTGAGCAGCTAGATAAAATATGAACTCTTCACACAGCAGGAAACTACATGAAAGTGAACAATAAAACTATAGCTTCATTTAATGAAGCAGACATAAGAGACTAAATACTATAGGATATATATATATCAAAGTTCTAGAAGCAAGTAAAATTAAACTACAACGTTTTAAGACTGATAATAGTGAAATCATAATGAAAAGTTGTTTGTATTTACCATGCAAGTCAACCTTAGTTACCTTTGGCGAGGAATGGGGATGAGGAATTTTCTGTGATGCTGTCAATGTTTTATTTATTTTGCATTTCAGTAACTTATTGAAAGGTAGATTCCTTAGTACTAAAATATGTAGATCAACCTTTGAGAAAGACTAAAGTTACCCATAAAACTTTTTTACAAAAATATAAGATACACTGTGATTCTATGATTTATTTTCCCATATCTACCCATGACTGGATGTCAAAATTGGATACAGCAATCCTGGACAGACTCAGGTTATACACAAAGTACCCCCAACACTTTGCTCTCCTTAGACACACTGACATACTAGGAAATCCTACATGCTACCTCAGTAACCTCATAATTACAGAGATGCCCACTTACCAACTACTTACTAACTTAGTAACTTTCCTTTAGCACAGTAGGGGCAATATACTTTCGTATATTCTCTTCCTTTTAAACAAAATTCTAAGGAGTTCCTATCATGGCACAGCAGAAACTAATCTGACTAGGAACCATGAGGTTGTGGGTTTGATCCCTGGCCTCGCTCAGTGGGTTAAGGATCTGGCGTTGCCGTGAGCTGTAGTGTAGGTCACAGACGCAGCTTGGATCCCACATTGCTGTGGCCGTGGCTGTAGTGTAGGCTGGCAGCTACAGCTCCGATTAGACCCCTAGCCTGGGACCCTCCATATGCCGCGGGTGCCGCCTTAAAAAGACAATCAATCAATCAATCAATAACAAAATTCTAAAACAGAAGCAATGATTCTTTATAAAAGTCCACAGTAAAAACTTCTAGAGTGTTAAATCAGCAAGTTTTCAGAATTACATTATTTTGAGTTACTAATGCAATACAAACTAATTTTATCAGGCAGCAGGACCAAGATGGTGGAGCAGTAAGAAATGGCACTCACCTTCTCACACAAATATATCAAAAAAACCCATCTCCATATACAACAATTTGCACACGACACCTATGGAATGCTAGCAGAAGACCCTAAACCTCCCAAAACAGCAAGAAACCCTCCACATAAATGGATAGAATCAAAGGGGGAAAAAAGGGAAGAGAGAAAGAAAGGAATCAGGATGGGACCAGCACTCCCAAGAGGAGGCTAAGAAAGAGGAAAGGAATGGGAAGTCACCTAACTGAAGGAGAGATCAGCCAAGATGCAGGGACCTCAAAGCTGCAGAGAGAAGCACAGCAGCTGGACTAGGGCAAAGCAGAGAAAGACCCACAAAGACAATTGGTACCACTGCCTCCAGACACTAGAGCCTGAGAGGCTTGGGCAGGGGCAAGGCACCAAGACTCAGGCTCCAGAGGTCAGATCCAGGGAGAGGACTAGGGATGGCATTGCAGAGACAGCCTGAGGGAGCTAGGGAGTGGTGTTCCAAGGGCTGGGGAGCAGAGCACCAGAGCTAAGGGAACCCGGGAGAAGGTCTGTGCCTGCAGGAGAAGCAAGGTGCCATTGTTGGGCAGGGCATGAGGAGGAAGGGTGAACAGCCATAGGAATTTTGTTCTCCGTGCACATGCGGACTCTCAGATGGTGGGGCTACTGGCAGTGAGGAGCCTCTTTCACCAGCAAAGGCCAATGCAGCACCAGCTATAGGTAGCAGCACCTCCTGCACAGGCTAAGCAAGGTGGGGTGCTTCTTGTGTGGTCTACAGGTGGTGAGAGCAAACCACGAAGTTATTTCTGACTCCAGAGATGGTGAGGCCTGTCAGAACTAGGGGGTCTGTGAACAGGCACCACTTGAGGGCCCAGTCACCTCTGAGAGCAGAACAGAGGAGGGCATTGTAACTGAGCAATATCTGTTGTTGTTCTCACTCCCCTGGGAATACACATGACCTGCCGCTGCCACTGCCAAATGTTCCAGGCACTGCCTAAACCTGCCTGAGGCTCATTACCACTTCCCAGGACCCTGCAACTAGGAAATGCCTGTGCCACCTCCCCATGGGTCCTTGCTACTGCCAAGAGACCAGCAACAAGACACTAAATACCGGCCCTGCCCATTGCTTCCATCTCCCTGGAGGCACATGCAGCACCCTATCTAGGGGATAACAGCCTGCTCACACTAAGGAAAGAGACAACAAGCATCCAAATTCCCACGCCAAAAATAAATAGTAAGTCCCCACAAAATACACAGGGGCATTCTTGCAAATAAACAGCCCTCCAAGATTACAGGAGTTGGTTTCCCTAAACGCACAGAATAAGAAAAATATAAGCAAAATGAAGAAGCTCAGAACCATTCCCAGTTAACAGGAGAATTCCCTTGAAGGAGCAAACAATGAAATAGACCTCTGCAGTCTAACAGACATCAAGTTCAAAAAGGAGCTAGTGAAAATACTGAAGGAATTAGAGTGCATATATAGAGTAATGCAGATCACTATAGAAAGGAAATAGAAACTATAAGGAGGAGCAAAGAAAAAAATTACAAGATTCACTTGCAGAGATGCAAGCTGAGTTAAAAGCACTGAAGAGCAGAATGAATAATGCAGAGGAATGAATTAGAGACTTGAAGGACAGAATAATGAAAATCACCCAATTAGGACAGCAGACAAAAAAACCAAAAGGAAAAACATGAAAGCCATATAAGAGCTCTATGGGATAACATAAAGCAGGCCAATCTACGCACAATAGGAATTCCAGAAGGAGAAGACAAAGAAAAGGGGATTGAAAATACATGCGAAGAAATTATGGCTGAAAATCTCCCAAATCTAGAGTAAAGAGATATCAAGATACAGGAAACACAGAGGGCCCCAAACGAGTCATAATAAACAGGCTTACACCAAGACATATTATAATAAAAATGGCAAAAGTTAAAGAGAGGATTTCAAAGGCAGCAAGAGAGAAACAAAGACTTAAGAAGGGAACCACCATAAGGCTATCAGCTGATTTCTCTACAGAAACACTACAGGCCAGAAAAGAGTGGCAAGATATATTCAAAGTTCTAAAAGGGAAATATTTGCAGCCTAGGATACTCTAACCAGAATATCACTTAAAATAGAAGGAGAAAAAAGAATTTCCTCTATAAACAAAAACTGAAAGAGTACAGCAATACTAAGCCCATTTTAAAAGAAATACTGAAAGGGCTCCTCTAAATAAAAAAGAAGTAAGAAGAAACAGGATGGGGGAAATCACAATTGGAAAGTAATCACTTAAATAAACCAGTATACAGAACAAAAAGGATTTAAAAAAAAAAACCTATTGTAAATCAATGATAAACACAGGAATAGCAAAAGGATAAACATGAAGTTATCAAAAAAGGACATCAAATCATAAAATGTGGGAAAGGAAAGTAAGAAAATCTACACTTTTTTTCTAGAATGTATTTGAGCTTATATAACTATCAGGCTAAAGCAAGCAGATATAGGAAGGGGTTAACATACTTGAAAAGCAGAACAACCACAAATCAAAACCAAACAATACATTCACAAATACTAAAAAGCAGACTCAAGCATAAAATAAAAGGAAATCATCCAACCAAAAGAAAAAGGGGGGGGGAACAAAGGATTTCTCAGGATCAACAGAGAAACAACTGGAAAACAAGGTTTAAAATGGCAATATATAGGAGTTCCCTTCGTGGCTCAGTGGTTAACGAATCCAGCTAAGAACTGTGAGGTTACAGGTTCAATCCCTGGCCTTGCTCAGTGGGTTAAGGATCCGGCGTTGCCGTGAGCTGTGGTGTAGGTTGCAGACGCAGCTCGGATCCCGCGTTGCTGTGGCTGTGGCGAAGGCCGGCAGCTGCAGCTCCTGTTAGACCCCTAGCCTGGGAACCTCCATATGCCATGGGTGTGGCTCTAGAAAAGGCAAAAAGACAAAAAAAATGGCAATATATACATATTTATCAATATCTACCATTATCCATAATGTCAAAGGACTGAATGCTCCAATCAAAAGACACAGAGTGGAGTTCCCATCGTGGCTCAGTGGCTAACAAATCTGACTAGGAACCATGAGGTTGCGGGTTTGAGTCCTGGCCTTGCTCAGTGGGTTAAGGATCCGGCCTTGCCTTGAGCTGTGGTGTAGGTTGCAGACGAAGCTCAGATCCTGCATTGCTATGGCTGTGGTGTAGGCCAGTGGCTACAGCTCCCGTTAGACCCCTAGCCTGGGAACCTCCATATGCTGCAGGTACAGCCCTAGAAAAAGCAAAAAGACAAAAAAAAAAAAAAGACACAGAGTGGCCAACTGGATAAAGAAAAACAAGAGCCTACTATGTTGCCTACAGGCGACCCACGCCAGGGCAAAGGACACATATAAACTGAAAGTGAGGGAATGGAAAAAGATATTTCATACAAATGGAAGAGACAGGAAAGCAGGCGTTTCAACACTCATATCAGAAAAAGTAGACTTTAAAATGGAGGCCATAAAGAAAGATAAAGAGGGAAACTATTTAATTATAAAAGGATCCATTCAAGAAGAAGAGATTACACTTGGCAATATATATGCCCCTAATAGAGAAGCACCCAAATACATGCAACAAATACTAACAGATATTAAAGGAGAAATTGATGGGAATACAGTAATAGCAGACTTTAACACCCACTCACATCAATGGACAGATCCTCTAGACAGATAATAAAGCAACAGAGATCCTAAATGACACAATAGAAAAACTAGACTTAATTGATAATTTCAGGACATTACATCAAAAAAAATCAGAATATACATTCTTTTCAAGTGCATATGGAATATTCTCAAGGACTGACCACATACTGTGGCACAATACTAACCTTAACAAATTTAAGAGTATAGAAAATGTTTCAAGTAACTTCTCTGCTCACAACAGCATGAAACTAGAAATCAACCACAGGAAAAGTGAGAAAAAAACTGACTACAAGGAGAATAAACAACATGCTACTAAAAAAAAAAAAAAAAAACCACTGGGTCAATGAGGAAATCAAAAGGGAAATTAAAAAAAAACCTCGAGAAAAATGATAATGAAAACACAACCTTTCAAAATCTATGGGGAAATGTCACAAAAACCAGTGCTTAGAAAGGGAAGTTCATAGCAATACAGGGCTTCCTGAGAAAAGAAGAAAAATCTTAAATCAACAACTTAACCCACCACGTAAAAGAATTAGAAAAAGAAAAAATAAAACCTAAAGTCAGCAGAAGGAAGAAAATCATAAAGATCAGAGAGGAAATCAATAAAGTTGATTCAGGAGTTCCCATCGTGGCTCAGTGGTTAACGAATCTGACTAGGAACCATGAGGTTGTGGGTTTGAGTCCTGGCCTTGCTCAGTGGGTTAAGGATCTGGCATTGCCGTGAGCTGTAGTGTAGGTTGCAGACGCGGCTCAGCTCTGGTGTTGCTATGGCTGTGGCATAGGCCTGCAGCTACAGCTCCAATTAGACCCCTAGCCTGGGAATCTCCATATGTTGAGAAGTGAGGCCCTAGAAATGGCAAAAAGACAAAAATAAAATAAAATAAAATAGATTCAAAAAACAGTAGAAAAAAAATCAGCAAAACCAAGATAAACAAAACTGACAAACCCCTGGCCAGACTCACCCAGAAAGGAAAGGAAGAACTCAAACAAAATAAGAAATGAAAAAGAAGAAATCTCAATGGATACTGCAGAAATACAAAAAACGTAAGAGACTACTATGAACAATTATATGCCAACAAATCTGACAACCTAGAAGAAATGGACAACTTTCTAGAGACATACAGCCTGCCAAAACTGAATCAAGAAGAAACAGATCAACTGAACAGATTGATCACTAGAAAGGAAATTGAATATGTAATAAAAACACTCCGTACAAACAGAAGTCTAGGACCAGATGGCTTCACAGGCAAATTCTACCAAACATACAAAGAAGTAAATTATACCTATCCTTCAAAATTTTCCAAAAGATTGAAGGAACACTTGCAAAAACATTCTATGAAGCCACCATTACCCTAATACCAAAACCAAAGATACTATCAAAAAAGAAAATTATAGGCCATTATCTTTGATGAATATAGACGCAAAAATTCTCAACAAAATTTTTGCCAACTGAATCCAACAACATAAAAAAAGATCATATACCATGACCAAATGGGACTCATCCCAAATTCACAAGGATGGTTCAACATATGCCAATCAATCAACATCATACACCACTTTAACAAAAGTAAAGTCAAAACCACATGATCATCTCAATAGAGTTAGAAAAAGCACTTAACAACATCCACATCTATTAATGATTAAGAAAAACTCTTACTGAAGTAGGTATAGAGGGAGCATAACTTAACATAATAAAAGCCATTTGTGACAAATCCGCAGCAAATATAATATTCAATGGAGAAAAGCTGAAAGCCTTCCCACTAAAATCTGGAACAAGACAAGGATGCCCACTCTCACCACTTTCATCAACATGTTATTGGAAGTCCTAGCCAGAGCAATCAACGAAAAGAAAGAAAAGGTATCCAGACTGGAAGAGAAGAGGTAAAATTGTCACTCTATGCAGATGACATGTTACTGTATATAGAAAACCCTAGAGACTGCATACAAAAAATACTCAAGCTGATCAATGAATTCAGCAAAGTAGCCAGATACAAGATTAACATTCAGAAATCAGTTGCATATGCTAACAACAAAATATTAGAAAAGGAACATAAAAATACAATATCTTTTAAAATCATGTCCAAAAAAATTAAATACCTAGGAATAAACACGACCAAGGAGGTGAAAAACTTATATGCTGAGAACTATAAAACATTAATCAAGGAAATTAAAGAGGATTCAAAGAAATGGAAAGATATTCCATGCTCCTCGATTGTAAGTATTAATACCATTAAAATGGCCATATTATCCAAAGCAATCTACAAATTCAATGCCATCCCTATCAAATTACCCATTACATTTTTCACAGAACTAGAACAAACAATCCAAAAATTTATATGGAACCATAAAAGACCCTGAATTACCAAAGCAATCTTGAGGAACAAAAACCAAACAGGAGGCATAACTCTCTCAGACTTCAGACAATATTACAAAGGTATAGTAATCAAGACAGTGTGGTAGTACCAAAACAAACATATAAACCAATGGAACAGAACAGAGAACCCAGAAATAAACCTATGGTCAATTAATCTTCAAAAGGAAGCAAGAATATATAATGGGAAAAAGACAGTCTCTTCAACAAGTGATGCTTGGAAAACTGTACATCAATGAAACTAGAACACACCCTCACACCATGCACAAGAATAAATTCAAAATGGCTTAAAGACTTATACATAAGAAAAGACACCATCAAACTCCTAGAAGAGTAAAACATTTTCTGACATCAACTGTACAAATGTTTTCTTAGGTCAGTCTCCCAAAACAATAGAAATAAAAACAAAAAATAAAAATAAAAATAAAAACAATAGAAATAAAAACAAAAATAAACCCATTGGACCCAATCAAACTTACAAGCTTTTGCACAGCAAAGGAAACCATTAAAAAAAACAAAAGTTGTCCTATGGAATGGGACAAAATAGTTTCAAACAATGCAACTGACAAGGGCTTAATCTCCAAAATATACAAACAACTCAACCACAAATAAACAAACAACCCAACTGAAAAATGGGCAGAAGACCTACATAGACATTTCCCCAAAGAAAACATACAGATGGCCAACAGGAACATGAAAAAATGCTCAACATCACTAGTTATTAGAGAAATGCAAATCAAAAATACACTGAGATACCTTCTCACACCGGTCAGAATGGCCATCATTAGTAAGTCTACAAATAACAAATGCTGGCAAGGGTGTGGAGAAGAGGGAATCCCCCTACACTGCTGGTGGGAATGTCAATTGGTACAACCACTATGGATAACAGTATGGAGGTACCTCAGAAAAATAACTACAGAACTACCATATGACCCGGCAATGCCACTCCTGAGCATATATTCAGACAAAGCTTTCATTCAAAAAGATGTATGTACCCATATGTTCAACACCGCACTATTCACAATAGCCAAGATGGGAACAACCTAAATGTCCACTGACAGATGAATGGATTAAGCAGATATGGTACATATACACAATGGGATTCTACTCAGCCGTAAAAAAGAACGAAATAATGCCTTATGTAGCAATGTGGATAGAACCAAAGACTCTCATACTAAATGAAGTAGGTCAAAAGGAGAAAGACAAATACCATATGATGTCACTTATATCTGCAATCCAATATACATCACAAATGAACCTATCTACAGAAAAGAAACAAACTCATGGACATGGAGAACAGATTTGTTGCCAAGGGGGAGGGGGAGGGAGTGGGATGGATGGGGAGTTTGGGGTTAGCAGATGCAAACTATTGCATTTGGAATGGATAAGCAATGAGATTCTGATGTATAGCCCAGGGAACTATATCTGATCACTTGTGATGGAACATGATGGAGGATAATGTGAGAAAAATAATGCATATATATACGACTGGGTCACTTTGCTGTACAGCAGAAAGTGACAGAACACCATAAATCAACAATAATAAATTTTTAAAAAATAACTAATTTAATCAATGCAACCAGACTGAGGCCGAAGATTTTGTATAAAAATGTCTCTATCATGGATATAAACATTACCTATTTTCTAGATTAAAGATAATAACTATATTAAATATCATCTAGAATATATTAATATATTCTAATCCTATATGTAATATATTAATATATAGAATAGTAAAGATAAAAATGTTGAGTCTTCCAATTCATCTTGTCAGAACTCCCATTTATTTAGCTCTTTAAATAACCTGAGCAAAGTTAGGTAGTTTTCACATATAAATCTATGCATATTGTGTTAAACTTATCTCTACGTTTTTCACATTATTTTAAGTAGTATTGTTTTTTCTTCTTTATTTTCCAACTGTTTGTTGCTAGTAAGTACATGGAAATATAGTTGATTTGCATATGTTCACCTTTGCCTCATGAACTAAAATTTACATATTAGTGCTAATGGCTATTTAGTACAGTTGGTGGAATTTTCTACATAAACTATCATGTCATCTGCACAGAGGAAGTTTTACTTCTCTCTTATCTTTATCCCTTGTATTTCTTCTTGCCTTAGTTCAATGGTTAGACTCTCCAGTGTAATGTTGAATAGAAGCGTATGTACAAATCTGATGTAGTACTTGAGTGATTTCCACAGCAACTAAAGTGAGCAGCCTTGGCTTGTTCCCATTCTTAGTTAAAAACATTGTCTTTCACTATTAAACTTGATGTCAGCTATAGGTTCTTCGTAGGTGCCACCTATCAGTGTGAGGCTGTCCTCTTCTCTTCCTAGTTGCCAAGAGTTTTTATAGTGAATGGGCATTAAATTTTGTCAAAGGTTTTTTCTGCATCTATTGAGATAATAATACAATTTTCTCCTTTATGCATTGATTATCAAATGTTAAACCAAGCTTGAATTCCTCTTTATAACTCCTAGATTAAATCTGCAAAAATTTTGTTAATGAATGTCATCGTGGATACCATCTGCAGTTTTCTAGTGACTTTGGTTTTAGTATCAGGGAAACTTCAGTCTCCATAAAATATGTAGGATGGTGTTCCCTTCTCTGTTTTTGAAAGAGGTTATATAGGACTAGTATTATTTCTTGAAAGCTTTGGTGGAATTCACAAAAGAAGCCACCTGAACCCAGGGTTTTGTTTTGCTAACAAGTTTATTTTATTAATGACAAAAAAGTTTAAAAAGGAATGCAAACAATGCTAAAAGAACTTATGTATGTACACATACCTGGAGGCAAATAATTCCTATTCACTGAGATGGTCTGAAAATTTTGTCAGAGCTCAAGAGAAAGTTTAAAACATCCATGCTGCCATGACCTTGGGTTTTAATAAACTTTCTCTTTCAGTGAGCAGAATTATTTGTAACTTTGAAACAAAACCAATAAATAGCAGTTGCAGCCGTTAATAAACAGAACAGGATCTCCTCACACTCTGTTCTGAGCCTGTAGTGATGGTGTAGAGGGGATTTTGGACTTGGCTATGAGTTTGGAACAAAGTATGTTTCACTTTGAAGATCCTATTAGTTGATTTCACTAGTCTTCCACTTCTCACACAATCAGAACAAAGGAATACCTGACTCTTAGAAGGGTGAGGAATACCATTTTGAACTTCATAACCAGAAAAAGAGATGTAATGGTTCAGGTTTGTTAGGAGTAGAGCCGTTACTGTCCAATAGAAAAGACAAAGGAGTTATAAAGAAGGGCAGGGAAAATTAATGCTGAGCCTGAAAAAATGGAGAATATCTTCCAGCAACTAGAGGTCATTTAGAAAACACTAATATAGTACATTTCTAGTGAGGACACAGCAACTCACTTTAAGCTCCAGTGTATCTGATGGAAGACGAATATAAAGAGAAATTTCATAACGTATTATATAGAAAACTACATGAAAAGGCAGTCTTTATAATTTTGTATTAGTTGAACAAGTAGCCCAACTTCTCAAAATTTCTGGCCTCTTATTTTATTGTACCACAAGAATATTCTACCATCAGCAATATAATGCAAAACAGAAACCAAACAAAGACATTAAGTTAAGGGGTAACAGTTTTTTTGTTTTTTGCATTTTAGGGCTGCACCTACAGCATATGGAAGTTCCCAGGCCAGGGACTGAATTGGAGCTGCAGCTGCCAGCCTGTGCCACAGCCACAGTAAGCTGGGATCCAAGCCACGTCTGCAGTCTACACCACAGCTCACAGCAATGCCGGATCCTTAACCTACTGAGCGAGGCCGAGGATCAAACCCACATCTTCATGGATACTAGTCTGCTTCATAAGCCACTGAGCCACAGAGAAACTCCCTGGGTGGAACAGTTTTTACAATGACTTTCCTTAAATCTTTTTCTTGGCTCCAGGTAAAAGAGTGTGTATAACATCTTGTAACACTTGAGCTATTCCTACAGCAAGTAAAGACAGGGAATTGGAAATGGTGTTAACTCCTGTTTCTGATTAATTTTATAGAGAATATGATTGGTCATATTCTGTTAACCCAAATATTTAAGAAATTGATTGGAAAGAAAATGTCATAGGAGTTCTCTTCATTGGCACCAACAGTATTTGGTCGAAGAGTAGGGAGTAATCACACGAGGATTAGGGTAAGAATTAAGATTCCAAAGAATGAACAGCATGTACGATATTGCACATAACAAACATGGTATTAATTGGCTCAATTCTTCAGATATGTTACATCTGAATTTAATCATTTAGCAATATTCAACCTATCATTTTCTCAACTTAGAGACCTTAAGAGGAGCTAGATAAAACAGGGAAGAGTGTTTATTAGCTTAATCTTGTTTCTACTACATATTACTTATTTTCTGAAGTTATTAACAAAGGAAGCCTCCTGTTAGAACTTATGCATTCGCCTTTGACCATACTTGTGAAATGCGAACATTCAGAGATGGTAATGATTCAAAACCGATTCAAAGACCTCTGTTTAACAGCCACAGTGGTCAAGAGAAGGTGTGTCAGAGTTCAACAGACGTAGATGAGAACTATTTCCTGCTAATTACAATCCCCGGTCTCCTCCTCTCTAAAATAGACATTAATAATAATACCTCTCAGGGTGTTATAAGGTATAATAAGATCAAATGACGAGTAAAATCCTTAGCAAAGTAAGCAAAAACTGTTGTTATTTAAAAGGTCATTAGAGGACTTCATTTTACCAGTGAGACAACACAATTCAAAACAGAATCGACTTTCATCCCCTAACTCAGTACTCTTTAGCTGAATTTTAATCTCAAGTTAATATGAAATGCCAGTGTGACCATAATTAAAGTCATGATCCAACAAGGTTCTCAGCAGGATGTGCCTTCACTGTGTTTTGCTTGGTCTTACCTTGTGAAAACTTTCCTCGTGCTTAAAGACACTGCTTCCTGCTCATAGCTAAGGAAACATGGGATGGCCTGCTGTCTTGTTTTACTGCTGGGTCCAGAGGAGATCAACCGGTTTCCGTTAGTACTCTGTGCTGACTATGTCTGATGGATGGTTGACCTAATTTGCATTTTGTAGCCCATCATATCTGTAAGCATCCATGGTCTTTATATCTTGATATAAGCTCTTTCACAAAGTATTGTACAGATCCTTAAAAGTCAAAGAATAGTTCAATAAAACGTAATTCTTTAGCTAAAGGAGATAACTGCTTAGCAAATTCATCTAAATGAAAACTGTTTTGATCTAAAAAGGAAAGCATGTTCTTATAACCATAACCTAAAAATCAAAGGGAGTTATCTAAAGCTTTAACTGAGAAAGTGCTGGGTCAGAAGAGTATACAGACTCCTTTAACTTCATCAATATCAGCATTTAAAATATCAGATTATATTCTCTAATATGATTGTAACCTTAACTATGTCCATATTTGTCTGCATCTCTACTTGGAGAAAGAAAACTACAATTACTATTAAGCAAAGTAGAAAGTAGCTTCCATTTCTGTCCAATTTTACAAAATTGCTACACGAAATTTTTTAAATTTTAAAAATCAAAACTAATTACAATTAATTTTCCAGTGACTATATTTTGTGATGCTGAAATTTTTAAACGTCTTCCAGCCACTCTATAAATTTGGAAATTACAGCTGACCCTAGAACATCCTGATTCTAAACTTCTCAGGTACACTTATAGGTGGATTTTCTCAATAGTAAATACCACAGCTGGTTGAACTGCAGACATGGTGAGTTCACTGTAAATTGTGTGCAGCTTTTCAACTGCTCAGAAGGTAGGCCCTCACCCTCACATTGCTCAAGGGTCAACTATAACCCTACCTCTGGGAATTCCCCTTCCATAATCTGAAATGCCCAGAGAAGGCAAAGCTAAACACGTGATACTTGGATCCCTGTGCATGAATGAAGAACTTTCAAAATGAAGCTGAGTTCTATTTTTGACTCAAATTTAGAACCTCAGTTGCTATATTTGCTGAGCGTAGAGACAAGCCAAGAAGAAATGGCAACCTAATTTTTCTTCTGCACAAATAAGGACATAAAAGTTAACACTACAGTAGAATAAATGCTATAGAATAAATGTAGTAGAAATGCCTGGAATTAACATAACAAAGAAATTGAACAAGCTAACATTAATAGCACCTTGCTCATTTTATGCATACACATTTATGTGGTACAATTACATAGCTTACAAATCAAACCATAAATACTTAGTATGTGTGATAATGGTAGAGATAAATCTGTAACAATTAATCTGTAACAATTAATCTGTAACAATTAAGTTATAAAAAATAACTGTATATGCATTCCATAACTTCTTAACCTAAAATACATACTCTATAGTCAAAATTATTAAAAGGATTTCCCGTCATGGCTCAGTGGTAACGAACCTAACTAGTATCCATGAGGATGTGGGTTTGATCCGTGGCCTCACTCAGTGGGCTAATGATCCGGCATTGCCATGAGCGGTGGTATAGTCACAAACACGGCTCGGATACCTCATTGTTGTGGTTGTGGCACAAGATGGCAGCTGCAGCTCCGATTTGACCCCTAGCCTAGGAACTTCCATATGCCGCAGGTGTGGCCCTAAAAAGACAAAAAAAAAAAAAAAAGATTATTGAAAAGGTTTAAAATGTTTTCTCTGGGATTGTTTGAAGCATTGATAGACTTATAAATATTTATTTTATTCTGTCTTAATATTCTTTAATTTCAATGTCCCACAACCCCTTATACTTCAAAAGTAAAATTCAAAGGAACATCCTCATAAATTCGTAAAGGAAGAAACAAAAGGAAGAAAAATCTGGAGGATTAGTCCTAGGGCCACAGTAAATATTAAGTAAGATTAAATTTAATATACTTTTTGTCAAAGATAGGGATTTACTCAGTTACATTTCCAGGTCTGAATATCTCCATCTTACATCTCAACTTTTTTTCAAATAAGAACAGTGAAAGAATTAGGGAAAGTTCCTGCAAGAAATTAAAGGTGGCATTAGCTCTACTGAAGATTCTGTCAACTACCTAGAGACCAACTCCATTTCTCTCAGCTGAGCAGTTTCTCAATTACACATAGAAAGTGAAACAAAACCTTAACGAGCCATCTGGGGGGATGGCGATCACTAAGCTTAGTGCTAGCACAGCAGCTTTCATCAACTGAGCTAAAACTCTTGAGAATTCATAGGTAGGTCCTCCTTGGAGTTAAAGAAAAAAGGCAAAAAGCTGCTTTCAAATCTAAGCAGCAACTAATATTTACAGAACACATTTTCTAGAATAAGGCTTTCCCTAACCTGGCTGATCAAAAACCCTATAGCCAGAGTCCAACTTCAGACCTAGTTAACAACTTTCCAAAAGTGGGGCCCCAAAATCAGAATTTTAGAAAGCTCTCTGGGAGGCATAGTAACACGACAGAGAGTTGCAAGGAGATGAAGCTGCAGACCCAGCCAGGAGGGCCCTGCAGGCCATGAGTAAGAGCTCTGGTCTTACCTCTAGTGAGAATAAAGGGTCTCTGGGAAGTGTGTGAGGATCACTGGTTTGTGGGGAAGGAGTTGGAGGGACAGGAAGGGGCCGTGGAGTCTAAGTGGGAGGCACAAAGGTGACCTGCACCAAATTGATGACAACAGAAGAGAAACAAGGACAGTTTCTAGGCAGACAGTTGACCCTTGAACTTCACGGGTCTGAACTTCGGCGGGCCCACTTTTACACGGATTTTATTCAGTAGTAAACACTTAAGAACCACACAATCCACAGAGAAAACCAGGAAGTGTGCAGGGGCTGCCTGTAACTCACAGAATTCTCCCCCCACCGAGGGTCAGAGCCCTCTCACCCCCACGCCCTTCTAGGGTCAACAGCATCGCTAATCCGCAGGGGTTACACGTTACCAGTAGATTGTGATACAAGCTGAAGAAAAGGCATAGGACGTGGAGTCAGCTTTCTTGGGTTTGAATTCCATCTCTACCTCCACAAAACCTTGTGACTTAGCAAGTTACACTCTCTTTAGTTTTCACATCAGAAAATAGAAGATGACACAACTATATCTTCACCATTATTGACTCAGTTTGAAAGTATTGAGAGAGGAAACCTAAGGCAATTGAAACTTAACGCTCCCTTCTCGCTTCTGTAACATCGCTTGCTTGCTAAGTATCAGTTGTGACAGTGTTTCGCAACAAAGGGTCAATAAAACCGGCCAAGACATAACAGGCTACCATTTAGGAAATTTTCCATCCCCCCCAGGTCTGCAACTTTCAAAAGTCCCACGCGCGCCAATTATAGCCAGTCACTAACCGCCACATCTGCTTCTGTAAACCTGCTTGCTTGCTGAATATCGATCACGTGATCCCAGGCCAAACAAATAGCAGATGGTGTCCCAATTCAAATATCAGCCAATCGGCGTCCCTCTCCTTTGAAAACCTCCCCTACGCCCCCGACTTGTTTGTGTGTGTCCATAAAAACCCTGTACTCGCTGCAGTGGGGACCTCTTTGCGTCACCGGTAACGAGTGCGCAGGGGTCCAGGTTCGAACCTGCAATAAAGGACCCTTGCCATTTTAGCTTTGACTTTTGACTCTGGTGTGCTCGTTGAGAGGGGGTCTCGCGACTGCGGGCATTACAGTATGACACAACTATATCTTCACCATTATTGACTCAGAACAGAAAACATTCAATAAAATGGATACAAGAGCATTGTAAAATGACATTTCGACATATTAAAGCCTTTGTAAAATCTGTTCATGGGTTTTATTGTTAATGATGTTGCTGTAAAAAGATAATTCCTTGAGATCTACTTTGGGCATGGCACTGTGAAAATAATTTTCTTTTTTTGAAAGAGGAAAAAAGCTCCTCTGATGACAAATCTGGGGACCCAAGACCACTTTCAGTTTCTCCCATAATTCCTGCTGAGGTAGTAACTTTTTTTTTTTTTTCCAAAACAGGGACATGCTTAAAGTATAGAAACAACTGAGTTTGGTGAACATGATCCTCAAAGCCACAGACCATCTACATTATGTGTATCACAGCATAAAGAACAAGAAATCAGTTCCAATTTTCTGAGTCTCCGCCATTCCTACTGCCTGGACTGGGCGACCCAATAGACCCACGTGAATTCACTCAATCTGCATTAGCCATGGACCTATCACTCCCTCTCTCATTTCCCTGCTCACACCGAAGAAAGCATCACCCACCTTTGGGTCTTCATCGCCTACGTCCAAAGTAAGTCTGAAATTCCTACTTTGTCAAGATATCATCAGCTGTCCTGAAAAGGCACAACACTGATATCAGATCAGTACGGTGCCCAATAAATCAGGGACAGGTTCTTAAATATCAAGTCAATATATCCTAGATGAGAGTAAATTTTTTCCCATAAGATTGCAAATCAGATGTTATATTCTGCTTCTCCCAAACACTCTGAAAGTCAGCATATGTAGATCACTGTCCTTCAGTTTCGTAACTGATGCCTGGGCAGGGAGTTATGGATGCACAAACCATGGCCCCTCAAAGACCTTCTGCTACTTCTTTGTGCATGAGGCCCCTCAAAGACCTTCTGCTACTTCTTTGTGCATGAATCTCAGGGCCTGTCTCCAAAACACCCCCTATTCGCAGAGCATTACGTCTAGATCAGCATTGCAAGATACATATCACAGGACTTCTCGGATCTTGCCTTGGCTTCAGCTGCCATCTATTTTGAATCTAAAAATCACCTCCTATTGTAACGAATATTGATTGCACCTGTAATAAAATACTAACAAGAAAAGCTTTCTCCACTGCATCCTGTGGCCCAAGGACTCCACCTCCGCTTGTCCAGATGTCCTCTTCCCCATCTACTTTCAGTAAATATACAGACAATACACAACCAATATTTTCTACAAAAGGAGGCCATTTTCAGATTCAAATTCCATTAATGCCAATCCCTAATCTCAGTTATATTTTGGCTTTGTATCAGATGCTTTTTTCAAGGATACCCTATTTTCACACCCCCCACAGGATCAGTAAGACCTTCAATACAGCCCACCTGGTACCTTGAGAAGCTTGGCCTTAGACCGACGACAACGAGGCACCTTATTCCCACACACATGCTTACATATGGGCTTTCCAAACTCACAGGTATCAGGACACTCCAGCACATTTCTGAGCTGCACCCAAGATCCATCCCTCTCCCAGGCAGCTGCTCCAAGTGAACTAGTGGTGCCAAGGTTTCCATATGGAACATCCTGGAAAAATTCTCATTTTTTTAAGTTCTACTTTCAGGGCAGTATTTAAAGTACATCTTCAGGTCCTCATTTTTCACAGATTTCTCAGCTACTAATACCAAGCCCCTAGGCTGTTTTCCATCTTTAAATCCCTAGTATTTACTTAAAAGGATCCCCAACATATTTTTCAAACACCTTTTAAAATGTCCAAGAGTCCTTACAGATTCACCTAACCCAGAAGTCACACAATTACTTTGTTCAGGAAATACTCATTACCCAACTACACTTAATGAATGTGCTGGGACAATTAACCTCCAAGAACGTGGAGAAAGTTAGAGTCTGTTTCAAGTGGAAGAAGTTTTTCCTTCTCTAATGGAGGCAGGTTGCCTGAAGAAAATCAAATTGACCTGAGTGTCAGGAGATGATTTCTGGCTCTATCAAAAGTATTTGCACCACAGGTTAAGTCAGTTCACCTTTCTGAGCTTCAGTGACCTTATCTGTCACCTCCTGCCACTCCCACGCCAATATCCTCAACGCCCACCCTCTGTAACCTTCAGAAGGGCAAAACACCAGCCTGAGGTTAGTGCAATGTTTTGCCTTTGCCACATCCCCTGGTGGGGCGGAGCCAACGTTTACCTATCACTCTCCACCTCCACTGGCCCCAACAGGCACCCCTCCATTCCTCCAGCCAGTCCTTAGTCCCAGTTCCTCAATTTCCAAATGAAACGTTTTCACACCATTTTCAAACATCTGGCCTCAAATACTCCTACTCACCCAAGGCAGAGGTAGACCTCTCCTGATTCACAGAGAACACGGAAGCGGCGTCACTTCCTCACCTTCCCATGAGCCACCTAGAAAGCCCACCTGCACTGCATCTCCCTTCCCACCTCTGTTTTCTCACGCAGGTGTTCCTATTCACACCGAGGCTCCACACCCCATCCCACTGGCTTTCCCAGGACCACAGGCTATCAATGTTCCTTTTCTCCTAAATCTTCAACATTTCCTTCTCTATTGGATCCCTCCCATCAGCATCTACACATGTTCCAAACATTCCCAAACTTAAAAAAAGTAGTTCTCTTTCTCGACTCATAAATTACCTTAATTTTTCCCCCGATACAAAGCCTCTGGACCTCATCACACACCCCACTGACCCCTCCCCCGGTCTCCCAGCTCACCCTGCCCCTCAGTTCAGCATCAGCCTGCAGGGACCTGGCAAGCACCCACCAAACCCCACTCAGCCTCCTCTCTACCTCTACAAGGTTATTAACAATAACTTGGCAAATTCAATGACTACTTTTCAATCTTACTCTTACTTGACCTCTTAGCAACATTTTATATCACTTAATATTCCATCTGTCTTATTGTTAATCGTTTTTTCGCCCCACCTCTCTGACTGCTCCTTACCTGTCCCTTGCAACTCCCCACCCTCTACTCCCCACCCTCTACTCTGCTGAATAAATATTCACCTGTTTGTCTCACCCTGCAGGCACTTTCTACTGCATAACAGCTTTATCATCCACAGAAGGACAATTCCTCAATTTTTCTCCCCCAAGGCTCTGTCTCCTGACGTCCAGACACAAATAAGCAATCACTTCTGCATATCTTTCAATAGATAATCCTCAAATTCAGTAAGACCTAAACTAAACTCCCTTCTCCCACCCTGCTCCTCCTGTACTTTTACACAGTAAGCAGCATCACCCCCAATCCTGCCACCAAGCCAGAAATCTAGGCATATACCCTCCTTATTTCTGCCCTCTCCCTCACCTTTATAGAATCATTCAAATCACCAAGGCTCGTCATTCTGATCTTCTACGCTAGTGCTTCTCAAAGTGTGGTCCTGGACCAGCGGCATGAGCATCACCTGGGAAATTGCTGGAAATTCAGGTTCTTCAGCCCTTCCTCAGATCTGACTCAGAACCTCTAGGGTGCGGCCCAGCAATTGCTCACAAGTCCTCCAGGTGATTCCGATGCCTGTTGGAGTTTTAGAACCACTAATCTATCAGTGACATTAGAACTGCCTTTTAGCTGTCCCCACCACCTCCTCCCTAAAGGCAGCACCTCCCCTCTCCTGGATTACCACGTCTTCCTCAGAATCTTCCAGCCTCCAAGTCAGACCCATAAAACACCCCTCAGTCCAGACTCCACAAGCACCAAGAAAGCCCTCTCTAAAACACTCTGCTGAAAAACCCTCCCGTGGTTCCCCACTGCTCCAGGATTGTGTTCCAGTTCCTTAGCCTCCATAAGTGGCTCTGGGTGCCACCCAGAATCTTTCCTTCAGATGCCCCCTTGCTCCTGACCCTCAAACCGCAACACTGCTCCAGACACACTGACCACTCGGAACTCAACCCTTCTGAACGTCCACCCAACCCCCCCAGAAACACGGCACCCCTGCATCTGCCCACCTGGTAGCTCTTTTGACAGTGAGTGAGAGAGCACAGGGAGAGTAACTGCATTTTTATGTGACTGGCTGGTGACTGATAGAGACAGACCCCTGCCCCCCAAACATGACTGTTCACCTTGGAGACCTGCTGCGGACATGGGAATGGCCCAGCACAAGATCTACACCCTTTTGCAGAATGTGGAGCATAGACTAACCACCT
This sequence comes from Catagonus wagneri, assembly GCA_004024745.2. Lineage (NCBI taxonomy): Eukaryota > Metazoa > Chordata > Mammalia > Artiodactyla > Tayassuidae > Catagonus > Catagonus wagneri. The sequence goes on from PVHT020000052.1 coordinate 284,295, forward strand.
ACAAGGATTAACTGCCCTCTGTCATGGGACTCCATCCCCTACCCCTCCCTTGACCTTCCCCACCTCCTTTTTCATTGTTCCTGCCACACGTTTCTGCCATGAACTCCAGCCAGATTCCCACCTCAGATCGTTTATAAGCTTAGCACCTCCTCACAATCAGGGCTGGTGCCATCTTGAGCCTAGCCCATCCAGCTCTGAGGCCTTAATAAACCTCTGTTGCTTTACCAACTTGGCCTTGTGCATTCCTCCCTCAGCAAACCTAACAGTGACCACACATGGATAGAGACGGGAAGAAAAACCAAACTGACACAATAAAGTTACCTTTTACGTATTACCTAAGTATAGACCAGGGGCCAGCAAACTAGCTTGCAGGCCAGTTTTTATAAATGAATTCTTATCAGGAAATAAGAGCCAGGCTTATTCACTCCATGATGCCCATGGCAGCTCTCACAGGAGAGCTGAGTACTCTTGACAGAGGCTGTAAAATATTTACTAAAACCTAAAATATTTTCTCTCTGACCAACTTTTAAAAACTTTGCTAACCTCTCATCTAGACAGTAAAGCTAGTACCTGGGAAATAAATCTTGCTTCAGATTTCCAAAATTTTGTAAAAATCTGGGGGAGGAATACCCCAAGGTCCTGGTTGGAGGGTGTCTTATCAGTGCAAGGACCTCAGATTCTGTATTTCTGGCTTGTGGTGAGGGAAGGAAGGCCACAGATATGCGAGTCACATCAGCAGAACTAATTGCTATTCAGTGCATAGCCAGGAGAAAGAGAAGAAAATCTGGACAGAAAAGCTGGGCTGAGTCACCCACTTTAATAAAAGTCCATCATATAAATTCAAAATGAATTCTGCATCACCAACTCTGTTGCCAAATGGGTGAAAAAGTACCAGTTCAGATACCAACACAGGTATCTGAAATAGCATGTTTCTCTTAAATGAAGAAAAACAAATCGCAAAGAAAGTATGTCATTAACTTAAATAGTGTGACTGCCACAAATGAGTTTTTAAAAACTGGTTTTTCTAAACTTCAGTTAACTTTCTGGTTGGGGATTATAACAAAATCCATCAAAGTCCTGGCAGCATTTCCTCTAAGCTCAGAGCACTGTGGTGAAGGAATAACAATCTGTACCATGACTACTTTTGCCACAATGCTCTCGAATTAAGCATAATTGATAACTGGCAGGGGGTGGGGGTGGGGATGGGGAAAAAATCCCCTGTTTGCTCTTAAAAATAAAATATAAAAAAGAAGCACATGTTAGAAATTCAATAAACCATATATCAGGTTGAAAAAATAATCTCAAAATATACGTGCTTCAAATCATTTGCATAAAAGCTTGGACACTGACTACTATAGGAGCCAGTTATACACATGTATACATATGTATTAAAGTCCTTCTATTTCACATTGAACTGAGTGACTACAAACATGGGGGATGTAATCTGCCCACCATGCAATTGATCTTGTGGTAAAGAAAGGTTAATAATACAACTATTTCAGAACCACGCAAGTGTACAGCCAGCAAAGAAAGAAACCAAGTTGGAACTCTGATTCACACTCACTTATCATATATATTCTTTAGGGAATAATCTATTTTTTAACAAAAATAAAATTGAATGAAAAAGTGCCCCTTGAAGAAAATTAAGAGTAGTAAGCACATTTCTTCCTATTTATATTATTGATTGTTCCCCTCAAAAATTTTATCCTACAAGAATTACCCAACCAATGCCAAGGGGGCGGGGGGAGGGAGTGGGATGGAGGAGGAGTTTGGGGTTAGCAGATGCGAACTATTACATTAAGAATGGATAAGCAATGAGGTCCTACTATATAGCACAAGGAACTACATCCAATCTCTTGGGATAGACCATAATGGAAGATAATATAAGAAAAGGAAAATATATACACGTATGACTGGGTCACTATGCTGTACGGCAGAAACTGACACAACACTGTAAATCAACTATACTTTGATAAAAAATAAATATTAAAAAAGATTTATCCAAGTGAGAAAATCAAACGTCCCATTGCTAGAGTTCTTGAGAGAGAAGAGCAATGCTGTGTAGCAAACCAACCTCTGGCCCTTTGGTTTCCTCTGTCTCAGGAACTCTGAGCAAAGCAGAGGTCCTTATAGACAGTTGTATTTTCATTCATGTCACATTATCTACAAAACATACTGGACACTCACACAACAAACAGAGCGAAAGTGACCACGAAAGGATTTAAATCTGAAGTAGAACTGGATGGAGGGGATGCAGACTCTCACGCAGGAGCCCCCCAAAAACAAAACTGAGGAACTGAGAGACTGATTTCTAGTAAATGCCAGTTTGCACAAGACAGAAACCCATCTCATGACCAGTGAACACCCGCCAAAAATTCCTTCCCACCCTCAAGCCTGGACTCTGGCTGGAAGTTCCCCCTCTTTTCACTCACTGCCCATAAAAAGAGTCACCCCCAACACTCAGCCAACTTTCTGAATTGTAATTCCTCTGCTATTCCCAAATAAACTCAAATTCTGGTCATTTGAGCTTATGTCAGTTTACCCCCTTTGTTTGGGTTGACACTACAAATAAGTAAGCGATGTGCCAATACATGCATGCGACCCTTTCCCGGGGAAGCATGTGGTTACTATGAAGTGGTCAGTGTGATCTAGGGTTTGACACTCGCCACCACTTGCCATCTGTGCCCGTAGCTGCTGACCCACAGCACCCCCCCAGTGGAGCTCAGGGTGCAGAGCAGGAGTGAAGCACTCTGCTCTTGGGAAACTGGAAGAACAGGTCTTCAGACAGATATTTTTTAGATTTTATAAGCCCACTTCTTGTATCTCCTCATATCTAAAAAAACACTGAAATCCTTCATGGTGATTCCATGACTAGCGGTAACCTTCACAAGACCAGCAACAAACTTCTGTAAAATGTGCGCATGGCTGCATGCACCTCCCCCTCACCTTTACCACATATGCACAGATACTATTCCTCCCTGCCTCTCTGGGGAGGTATTTCAGTCTGAAATTAAATGGACAAAACAAAGGATGTCACAGTCATTTGCGAATACAGCCACTTCCAAGGTGAGCCACAAAGGGAAGTCCTAAGGGAATTCAGGCTGTGAAAACACAGGATGCCCAATAGCTGAAGCGCACATCAAAGGAGTGACTCCAGTAAGCCCAGACTTTGGATCTTCCCATAGAAGAGTCTATGAATTCCTTAATTTGAGATATCTGGTTTTCTGTAATCTTTTGTTCCTGCTACCTGCCTGTATATCCTGGATCCCCCCCACTCGCTCCCTGGAGTGGTTTCTCAGGGCTACCTGAGATGCTGTCTCCCAGGGGCTTAAGTTCTAATTTTGCCCCAAATAAAAGTTAACTCTCAACTTTCAGGTTGTGCATTTTTTTAAGCTGACATTAGGAACACAATGCCAAGTGGGCGTGATGGGCTCACCTTCACAAATTGGCAGGTGTCTGACCCACAGCTTTTCCTACTCTTCCATTTTTCCTACACTCCATCCAGAAAGATGTGGAGAGGGAGCGTGGGGGAAGAAGGTGGGAATTACACCAGTAAAACCAAGAGTAACAAACAGATTAGGAAAGAAAAATGGCAATAAGCCCAGAGGCGGAGATCCAATAGAGTCAGTTCCTGAGCCAAGTCATTCTGAGCAGATTCGCACTCCATGCCAGCCTCCACCTTCTTTCCCACAAGATTACTAACTATAGGTAACTCCTGGTCATTCAAAACTATCCACTTAATAAGCCCTCTAGTTCTTCCTTTCCTCAGTTAACACTGGTTTCCTTCCAGCCTTCCTCTTCATGAAATCAAGGCATATTTACTGAAAGGCTGTGCTGGGTTCTGTAAGAGATAGTGGAAAGATAATAACAACAGTAATTACTAGTATTTACTGGGCACTTATTACATGCCAGGTATTGTGCTAAATGTTTTATCAATTAATCTTATTTAATCTTAAAGAACCTCCCAGAGGTAGGTTCTATGATTATACATGAAAATTTTTAGCCTAGGACCTTGGGTAAATGTCCCAACCTCTGAAGTAAGTGGAGGAGATGGGACTGGAATCCACAGTCTAGGACTAGAGTCTGCTCTTACCCCCTCTGGGGAGACTCAATCCCTCTGTTCACCACAGATCTCTATGGTATGGTAAACATAACAAATGCAGGGATGCAGCTTTGCATCGGTCAGAGGGCACCTCCACATAAGACTTAATTTGCATGGGGGTCTACAGGGTGTGGAGCCAGTTACAGCATCTTAAGTCTTTTGAGAGAGAAAATGCAGACTTTGATGGTTAAGGAGAGTGTCTGAGAGGAGTGGCCTCTAACTCTGAACAGCACTCTCTGAAGAAAACAGAGCTAACTGGGAAGTAACAGTTGAGAAGCAGAAGCATGAGTACTCAGAGAGCCCCAGGGAAAACCTAGAGGCACCTCAGCAGGTGAAGGATGGGGTTTGGAGGAACAGAAAGGGAGGTGGGTCACAAGGTGGGGAACTATGAAAATATTGAAACGGGAGGGAGATCAGGAGGTCCAAGGAATCTGGCACTGCATTCTGACAGAAAAACTAGAAAGGCTTCATGCAGGAAAACCACAGATCAAATGTACATCCTGGGGTCTCTCAAGCTCTGACACCTGGTACTGGGTGCTCTCCACTGGGGTGGGGTCCTGTATGTTTGGCAGCAGCATCCCTGGCCTCTACTCATTAGAGGTTAGCTGCACCCCTCCCCGCATTGTGGTGACCAAAAATGTCTTTAGACATTGCCAGAGGGACCCTGGAGGGGAACATGGCCCTGAAATGAGAATTTCAAAGCTGGAGCAAGGGGGCAGGACTCGGGGCAGGGATGGGGAGGCCCAAGATGGTAACTGACAAGGGCGGGTGTGAGAGCAAGGCAAGTGACGGCTGAGCTGAAAGGTGACATTCCTCATTCCTCTCCTGTAGCATGACCTCACCAACTAGCCCTCCAGAATCACCTAGACACTGTCCCAAGCCCAGGCTGTGCACAGTTCTCTCCACCTCTGCAGCCCACATCACCAGGCAGTGTCGTCATTGACCCTCAGCACAGCCTTCCTCTCAAAGGACCCCCCAGTTCTGGGTCTGCTTCTCAGTACATCCTCCCTCCACCCTTCTCCTCCCTCCTGGGGGTAGCAAGTCTCAGCCAACACCCTGCTCAGTGCTAATCACTTCACAGACCAGACTTCGGAATCAAGAGATCAGCTCCACCTCTCACATCTTAAACACAACACCCTCTAGCCAAGCCTCTGGTGACCCCACTAGCTCTCCACTCTCACTGCACCTACTCCTCACTGTCCTTAAGAAGTTTAATCTCAACTGACTAATCTCCACTTTATGTTAACTTATGTTTATCTTTGTAGCATATACCCTCTGGCCTGTGCTAGTAACCCCAGCTCCTCTGTCCTCCAGGAATTGTCATCAAGGAATCACACATTCTAGATGTTCAAGAGAAAATGATCATCCTGCCGGGGACCCATACTGGTTTTCAGATGCTGATGCTATGTGGAACATCACCATCCACCACAGGTGGGAATCAGACACAGACACCAAGGAAACCTTCTACTCCTTCCCCCACAGCTTCTGTCTCCATGTAGGCACTTTTACTGACCACTCATGCTAACTCTAAATTTCTTCCACCCATTCTCCATTCTGCCACAGAATAATTTTTTTTATAAAAATCCAAACTGTTTATGGCTTAACTATTCAAAATTATTTAAGGGCACAACCAATATGACACAAATGGCCTCCTTTTCACCCATCAGTCTCCCAAGTTACAACCCAGAACTACCTATAACACCTGCATCTCCTTGCCTTTTATAGCTGATGCTTGGCGTAAATTCCTAGTTGACCCTCAACTACTACCCCAAGTATTATCTCCTGAGCCACAAGGAGATTGTTAACTCTCGCCTTTTGCTGCTCCCACTGTGCATATCTCCACTGGGACCCCAATATGATTATGACCTGTGGTGACAGCTAACATACACTGAACATTTACTGTATACCCCATCCTGTGCAAAATGTTTTACCTGTATTCATGCTTTCTTCTTATATCGAAACTACTATATTACTGCTCATTTTACAGAAGAAAACAAATTTTCAGAAATTAGGCCATCTAAATTTTCACAGTAAAGTGGAAAAACCCATGGTTCAAATCCAGGACAATCTGACTACAGAGCCCAATTCAGTTGCTAAACCCCAATAATCTGTTTACATGTCTTATTTAAGCCAATGTAAGTCAGCTGGGAATAGAGGCTTTCTTTTAATTTGTGCATCCCTAGCAGCTAGGGGTGGGGAAAGAGAAAGGAGGAGCTAAAAAGAAAAAAAAAAAATGGAAGTCATAATTACATATAAGACCCTGATTTAATTAGAAGAGGATCTATGTATAAAATAAACAAGTTACAAGGACATAGTGTACAACACATGCTATGGTCAATATTTTATAATAACCATAAATGGAACATAACCTTTAAAAACTGTGAATAACTACGCTATACACTTGAAATTTATATAATATTGTATATCAACTATACCTCATCAAATAAATAAATTAGAAGAGGAAGTCAGGAGCTATCTAAGTCCATCCAGACTGCTATAACAAAATACCACACTTTGCAGGCCTTAGAAACAACAGACATTTTTTTTTTTTTTCACAGTTCTGGAGACTAGAAGTCCAAGATCAAGGTGCCAGCATGGTCTCCTTGTCCGGTGAGAGCCCTCTTCCTGGGTCATAGCTGATGCCAGCTCCCTAAGTCCTCACATGGTGGAAAGGGTAACAGAGCTTTATGGGGCTCTCTTCTATAAGGCAGTAATCCCACCATGGGGGCCCCCATCCTCATGACCTAGCACCTTCCAAAGGCCTCACCTCCTAACATCATGACATAAGGATCCCCATATGTGAATCTGAGGAACACAAACATTCGGACCACAGCAGCAGTCTTTAGGAAGAACTGAAAGAATGCTATCAAATAGTAAGAATGAAGTACAAACTTCATATATTGAGAATACAGAGGAAAAAAGGAAAAGAAAGTTACACATTTCTTTCTCAAAAGGAAAGGAAAAGAACATTATAAAAAGGCAAAAAAGGGAAAAAACAATCAAAAACTGTATTGCACTGCTTGGTAGCTCTCCATATAATAAAGGGATAAAGCAAATGAAAACTAAACTAAATATGGGATACTTTTGAGCAAGTGACTGTTTACTGAAATAACAATCCATTTGAACTTGACCCAAGGAATATCCTAGCTAGAGTGGCCTGGGTGCTGTGATATTGGGATATTGAGAAGGAAATGAAATCAGAGCATAGTACTACCTCTGCAGGGAAGTATTTACAGTATCCATATCTTTCTCAACTTTTAGAATAAACTTATGGGGAAAACAGTAACCCTAAAAATAGACCCTAAGGACCAAAGTGCACCTCCTGGATGGAAGCTAGAACAGTCCAGGCATGGACAAGCTATTAGCAGAGGCGCTAATAGCAGGTGGGGTAGCAGGAGATAGGATCTGAAGCTGATGGAACAACAACAAATTGGAAAGCTTACTATTTAAGGGTCAAAGTAGATTACTAAAAGGAAACTAGAATAGCAATAGGAACTATGCTGGAAGGATAGGGAAGCCAGGGAAGGGGGGCATCCAGAATGACACTAATGTTGGTAATTGCATCAGCAAACCTAAAATACCGGAAGTCAAAATCAGCTAAACCAAAGTGTGGGATGCTACACCAGTGAAGGGGTTGAAAGTGGGTGAAGGGCAGGGCCTGCTGCTGGTCTCCTCCTCACCCAGGTGAATGTGGTATTTTAGACTCTTTGGAGTCCTTAAAATTCAAAAAAACCTATATGAGTAAAACTGAGAAAGGATTACAGCTTCAGTCTGCTTTTGTTATCCTGCTTATAATGGATTTATGCAATGATTACCTAGATAGAGGAATAGATACAAAACCTGGCTACTAAATGAATTTCAGAAGATAAAATCTTTTTCACTATTGACTTCTATGTTGACACCAGAGAGGTCTGTAGGGAAAAGAAATATTTCAGCTAAAATAATTTTAAAAGTTGGACTAGGAATTCCCTGGTGGCTCAGCAAATTAAGGATCCAGTGGGGTCACTGTTGTGGCTCTTGTTCCTGCTGTGGCAGGGGTTCGGACCCTGGTTCAGGAACTTCCCCACGCTGTGGGCACAGCCAGAAAAAAGCTGGTCTAAAAATTGAGCATAATTTAAATACCACATTTCAAACTAAACATCTTCTGACAGTTAATACTGCATGTGTTTCAAAATAAAAATATAACTATACACACACACACACACACACACACACACACACACACACATTCTCTTAGAGCTTTTGTGTTAGAGCTTTTAATTGCTTCTCAAGAAAATATTCACATGGGTTTGACGTATTCTTCCTGCTCTGAAAAAAAGTGAACTCAAATACAAATGATCTTCATGCCTACCCAGGGACACCAAAAAAATTTTAAAAATTCAAATGATCATTTCTATTTGTCACTTAAGTCTCCGTTCCAGCTACTGGTGGCAGAGACTGCATTTCATTTGCTTTCTGGTAGTGACTGCTCTTGGTATTGATTCATGACATCTTTCAATAGGTTTCAAGGTCATGTTTCTTTTATTTCTTTTTGGCTTGAATTTTCACATCTTCCTTTTCTTTAATTCTAGCCTCACTAGTAAGTTCATCCAAACCTACATCCATTTAAACACACATCAAGGAGCTTCAGCCTATCACTACATATTTAGCAAAAATCATCAGATCTGCCAAACCCCAAAAAGCATAGCATTCAAAAATATTATAGGAGTTCCCGTTGTGGCACAGTGGTTAACGAATCCGACTAAGAACCATGAGGTTGCAGGTTCGATCCCTGGCCTTGCTCAATGGGTTAAGGATCCGGCATTGCCATGAGCTGTGGTGTAGGCCAGCGGCTACAGATCGGATTCAACCCCTAGCCTGGGAACCTCCATATGCTGCGGGTGCAGCCTTAAAAATAAAAGAAGAAAAAAATATTCTGCTAGAAAGATATTTAAGATCAATTCTAAAGGATTACGTAGATATAACCATATAACCCTGCCAAATCTTTGGGCCAAGTAAACTTGCTTTTTGTGTGTGTGCTGTAAATAGGTAATGTGATATCTAACATGGCTATGATTGAAGAAATCCTGGAAGAGCCTGCTAATGGATAATCAACAACTATGTAAGATAATCGTGGTTTGCTGAAAACAGCTGCAGATGAACATGACCCAGAAAAAGGGAGCTCAATATGAATGAAGACACTCTAAGAAACAGGAGTCTTAGGGGACTGTACCTACACTGGACTGTTCTTACAAAATAACTTCCATCTATACCTAAGGGCAATGAGCCAAGGTCCAAGGTGGGCAGCATGCTGAAGATGGGTAATGCCTGGTCCACAGGTAGCAGGCCAGTAGCCCAAAACTTCAAATACATGCATGGTGTGTCATAATGGTAAATACTTGGCTATTTCTAAGGATTTAGAAACCATGGCAAATATTTCAAGAGAGGTTTTTTCCCTTACACTTGAGAGACACAATTAGAACAGATTCCCAAAGAAAAAAAGTCTTTCCTCAGACCACAGAAAACACCATAATGCACAGCTCAAGAATACAATCTACCAAGCAGCAAGCAGTGGTATTATTTATACATTTTCCCTTGCTATTTCAGAATTGCCCTAGCTTACAATTATTTGAGATATAAAACAAAAACAAACCAATGAAGATATGAAACAAAAAGGCAAATGTGATGATAGTGGACAATATACTGGCCCATTAAAGACCAGTCTTCCTTTCTGATTTGAGAAAACATGACTATGAAAAGGATTATCAGCCCTTTGTTGGCTGAGATAATTTTAAGATTCATGGCCCTAATTTTGATCAGCTACTAAAATCAACAACATTCCACACAGCAAAAAGCAAAAGCTATTGATTGTCAGGTACTACACTAGGTATTAGTTTTCTATTTAAAATTAATAAGCACCAGATTTGTCCTTATAATACTTTCCTCCTAAAACTGGCCTATCTTCTCCACCTTGGTAAATGGCATAACCTTCCACCAGCCACTTAAAACCAGAACCAAGAAGTCACCTTTGATTTGCTTTTGCATGGCCCCCTGAGTAACCCACCAGAAGTCCCATCAGCTCCGCCTCCAGGATCCATCCCACAGCCACTAACTCTGCTCTGTCTCCTCCAGCGACTCTTGCTTGGCTATTGCAGCAGCCCCTCTGCTTCCACCCTGCACAACATCACCCAAACACCAGGCCCCTCGGTCCATGTACAACACAGAACAAACATGTTTCTCCCCTGCACAAAACCTTCCAAAAGCTCCCACTTAAGAAAATCCATTTTCCTTCCATGGCTTTTAAGACCTTGAACGTCCTGGCTCCTTAGTCCTTTCTGTCATCATCTCCCCAAAGGGAAGCTACACAGGTCCTCAACCCGTGCCTTGCTGAGGTCATGCCTGCACTCCCCCAGGGCCTTTGCACTTGCCACCAGGCTCCTGGAGTGACCTTCCCTCGAAGATCACCTCACTGCACTTGACATTACATTTGGGGCTTCCCTCTATTCACCCCACTGACCCCATCACTGACCATCTTCTCGGATTTAAGTCCTTCATGGCACTTACTAGAATCTGATGTAGAAGATGGCGGAATAGAAGGACTGGAGCTAAACTTCTCTCCCGAAAAAGAGCAAAACTACAAACAAATGCCGAGCAGCCTTCAACCAACTGGACTATAAACTTCCAAAAAAGATATTCTACTCCAGAAGACAAAGAGGAGACCACATCAAGAGGTAGGAGGGGCGATTACGTGATAGAAGCAACCCCATACCTCCCGGGTGGGAAGCCCCACAGACTGGAAAGTAACTGCATCACAGAGACTTAGCAAAAGGACTGAGAGTTCTGAGCCCAATGTCAAAACCCCACGCCTGGGGATCGGGCACAGGGAGAAAGAGCCCCCGGAGCATCTGGCATTGAAGGCCAGCGGGGCTTGTGTGCAGGAGCTCCACAGGACTGGGGGAAACAGAGACCCCATCCTTGAAAGGCACACACAGACTTTCACGTGCACTGGGTCCCAGGGCAAAGCAG
>PVHT020000052.1:296401-312248 GCA_004024745.2 Catagonus wagneri
CTAATAGATCTCTGGAGCCTAAAACACTGCCTGACATGCAGAATGCATTCAGTCAACATTTGTGATTATCACTCAAAGCTCTTTGCCTTTCAGTACTCTTGAAATTTTAACCAAGTTAAAATGTGATAGAAAATGTGAAATCCCTTCATATTTTCTACAGCATTTCTAAAGCAAAAGATGAGGCCCTAAAAATGTATAAAATAACACGGAACTAAATCAAAAGGGTTGACTGAAGTAGGCCAATCCATAAATGGAATGAATAAGATGTCCAGATCAAAGCTCTGGTGCTCTGTGTATGGATGGAGATGAAGAGGGAGAGGGAAGCGGGGAGCTCTTAGGGAAGGGAGAAAAGTTCGGGGGTGGGAAGAGGGCCAGTTATGAGCTGGTTTCCCCAGAGTGTTCTGTATTCTGTCTCGAAGGGCAACTGTTCCCAAGAGAACTGTGGGCTCTCTCAAGCAATTTTCTGGAAACCAGCAGAGAAGCTAATTATCAGAAACTTCTCTCCCTACAGAAAAGTCCATTCCTCCCCATTTCCCCACTAATACTTCAGTTTATAGAACTCCCTGTATGGCTACCTCTTCTGGGCTCTGAAGAAAATTCCTGACTGTGAATACAGTAAATGCACATTTCTGTTGTGAACTGCCACTGAGTACATGTAATAACATTCTTACTGGAGTACCCTTATTTCATATTTGTATTGTTTGATCAGAATGGAAAGGTAGTACAGAACCAACAAATAAAGTCAGAAGAAAATTCAACCACACAAACCTAGGGAAAGAAATTCCCCATTTTGAGGAAACTACTTCATATCATATTAATGGATATATTCATTTTGCTGTTTGTTCTCTACTCCATACCAGGCCACCCTCCAAAATGACAAGGCTGGGAGGGTTACTAGTCTCTCTAACATAAGGAAGAAGGCAGCAAGCATATAAGAAACAGCCAGTTCAGTGATTTAAAAAAAAAAAAGAATAGATTATTCTACTCTTTCAGTTTATTCTAATTCCACATGTACTGACCAATAAATCTGTTTATTTCTGAACTTTATGGGAGGAAAACACAGTTAACTTGGGAATAATTTTAATCAACAAGCAGGTGTTAGGCATGGCTAGTGTTTGCCTTTTTCTATATCTTAACTTTATTTTAATTCTTGGTTGTAAACTGATAGATCTCCTAGAATACAGTCTATAAAGCTGTTAGCCCACTACAGTCCCCAGTTTCTGTCACTATAATAGCATACCCCTCTCACAAAGGGAAGAGGAGTAAATTTTTTTAATTATCCAATTCTTCTCAGAGAAGAAAAAGATCTACCAAACAGTAATCAGCTGCCACGTCATAAATGGACAGTTAGATACGTAGGTAGATAGATAGATAGATACGTCTTAAGAAAGCTTCACAAGTCACAGTACATCCTGAAGAATCTTCTTTCACATGGAAGTAACAGGAAGATCTCACAACATTTCGTGTGGTTTATTCTCCTAATACTGAAGGAAGACCACAGTTGTAAAGGGTAAAGAATAGGAAGAAGAAAAATAGGCTCATATGGACCTTCTGTTATTTACTGTCACTTCTTGATCTCAGCCAGGGCTCACTGTCACTGTCCTTCCAAACTCATCTTTACCACCAGCACCCCCGCCCCCAGCTCAATGGCATTTACATGGAGAGGAGAAGAGGGTGCAGGGCACAAACATAACCAAACCATACGGATGAGGCAACTATACCTCACAAACAAGCGAGTTGACAAGACTCCGGTTTCCTCACAAGAAAGTCTGAAGTGAGAATTCTTACACATTTGGGTTTAGATGCATACATGTTCATCACAACCTCCAAGGTCACAAGCGTACCACATACCTGAGGAAGATTAGCAAAACTCTTGCTTGAAAATGATAATCCAGCTGTGCTCTTATTCATTATGAATTATGAAATGGCTTTGGAATTAGTGTTCCACTTTATTAACCCTCTTGGTGAGTGGGAGCTGGGGGAGAAAGCAAACGGTGCTCCTTCGTGTCAACAGTACACAGATGAGTTATGAACGCATGGAAATAGTGCTCCAGGGCCCACAGAAACCTGCTGCCTACTGGGAACAAAGCTCTTGCCCTTGGAGTTGCTTCTGAAAGTATGTCCACAACCAGCAAAGTCAGAATTACTGACTCAAAACCACTTAAAAACTGATTAAAGCAGGCTGGGAAACTGTCAAGAGTGGTCAGCTGTTAAGAAAAGGAGGTTTGGGAAATATACTAAAAAATACCCTAGTCAAAAAGGAAACAGATGTACAAAGCTGTTGAGTGCAGGGGGCAAGCCTGCATCACACACGGGTCTTTAAATGATAAGGTGATTGGGCAGACACTTCTCAGAACCGCTATTTCCACTGCTATCTGCCTCACAGCCAGTGAGCTCTGTGAATTCTACTTACATCAAAAGGAGCTGAGCTTGACTGAGCACTCTGACCGCACGGTTCCCTGAAGCAGTCACTGAAAGGAAGAAGGAGACCCATAGCAATGATCCGTGAGCAAAACTTCTCTGCTTCTTCTGGAGGCCCGTTCTCCTGCTGGCTGAACAGCTTCTCCAACAGAGTTCGCCCTGCAGGTGAGACACGGTCATTAGGCAGCAGCACTGGCAGGTCCCCTGGGAGGGAGGCCGCAAACACAGCCAGGGTTATGCCGTTGCCCAGGCTACTGCAGCAGGCAGGCCCGGATACCACTCTGGAAAGGGCAGCTCTGGGTCAGTCTCCCATTCCCCAAAATACCTCCTGCCCCAAATCGGGACGGGCCATGTTATGGGACTATACCTTCTTCCACCTGAAGAAGCTCCCAACCTCCTGGATTTCATTGGAAATCCTCCTTCCACTCTGTAAACCCTGCTGATGGCTCTCTGAGGAAGCAGTTAGTAGCCACTAAGAAATGCCAGTGGCTGACATTCAGTCTCAGGCCTGGTGACCGGGAAGGGCAGGAAATAAGGTGACAGCCAGACAAGCACCAACCCAAGAAGGGAAGAGGTTTAGTCAGAAAAAGCCACCCTGAAGAAGAACATGACAGAAACTCAAAATTTTCTCATATGTGCCTCAGAAACATCACTCTAGGGAAGGTCTGCGCTTCAAGTTTTCATTATCTCCCTAAAAGAGACAAGAAGAGGCACTGAGAGAGGAGGACACTGGCTGAGGACCACCTGGTCCCCTGTCTCTCAGTCCTGGCCGTCCTCAGACTCACCCAAGGTGAGCAAGGTGATGGGGAGGGGACCCAGGCATCTGCATCTCGCTGGTCACCTAGAGCCAAGAGCTGCGGATGCTGGCCCCCATCCATCTCTGACACCACTCACTCCCCAACTTATTATCCTTTGGAAATTTTTTAACTGGCTTCTGCATTAATCAACTATGATGAAGAAATGGGAAGTCTCTTGAGTCCCTTCCAAGGCCACAGCTCAATCCTCGCCCTGCTCCTGTCCTCTAGCCAATCAGCAGGGTCAGTCTTCAAATTTAGATTAAAGTTACTTATCCAGAAAAACTTCCAAAATGGCCACCCTCCACACTCTTTTTGCACCCTTCAAAGCTCCTTTGTGTAATTAATTAGTTAATTATTTGTGCAATTATTTGTTTATGTCTGCCTGCCTTACTAAAACATAAACTGACAGCCAGCACACATCCTGCTAACCTGGCCACTTATACATAAGAAAATGAAAAGATATTTTTAGGATTTCTGAATGAATATAATGTTATGATTCTGTGACAAAGACTCATTCATATCACGGTCAGAACTGGAAATATCAGTCTACACCAGGGGTCAGCAAGCTCTCCCTATAAAGGGTTAAATAGAAAATATTTTAGGCTTTAAGGGCCATATAAGATCTCTGTTGCACATTCTTCTTTTGGTTTGTTTCAAACAACTTTAAAATTGTAAAAAGCATTCTTAGCTTGGGTCTACGTAGAGCCAGGCTCAGCTCTACACATAAGTCATACCTAAATTTCAAACATATATGCGTTTAGTTCAGCCGGGTAGTATCCACTGCAATTTTCATGCATCTTCCTAATTTTGTTTGTAAAACAAAACTAATTTCAAAATCCACCTCTGATATGTAGAATGACAAAGCAGGGCAAAAGAGGCTCTGTTTTCTCCATTCCTGTAAGTTACTAGAGAACATTCACTGGTCTCCAGGACATTTTCTCAGGGGAAATAAAAGACTACAGAACTTAAGTTTGCCTGCATCCAACTGGACCCACACACCTAGGAAACCACCTCCTTCAATTCTCAAGTGATTAATTATCATTACATATCTCCACTTTATACATCTTACAGTAGGTCTGAAAACAGCCAGAAAACTAATTAGTTCTTTCCTATAATTCAATCTTTATATGACGGAAAATAAGGGACAAAGAATCTTGCATGTGTTTGTGTCCAAGAGTGAATAAATACATATGCGTATATTGAACCAAAGGTATCAAAAGTGGTGAGGGGACAACATGCAAGAGAGGGAAGCACAGGCCCAGAACCTCCGTACTGTGGGCAGCAAACCCCTCTATCCCCAGCCATCCAGCCGCCACGCCCCAACCACAGCTCCCTAGACCCCCACCTTCAGTTCCAAGGCCCCCAAGTTCTCCAGACAAGTGGTGAAACCACCCTGGGCTAAGAACCCTCAGCCTCTCTGAAGAGAGGCTTACCTCCTGGCCATCACAACAGCCTGGCTGCCCCAGAGGTTCCCTCTCACAGGCCTCTCAGAGACATTTATGCCAAACCCCATACATCTTAGGGACAGGACAAACACTTCCAAATCATGGGACTCCTTTAAAACCATCAACTCCATTGAAACCCGTTCTCTCTTCTGCCCCTCACCTCCTGACTCACCACCCTGGTTCCCACCTCAACACCTGCCGTCATGGTCACTGACACTCAGGAAGGTAACTCACCCATGACCTTGAGTCCTGCCTCCCATACTTCCTTCACCCACCACAGAACCCGTCCCATGTATCCCTGGGAGCTGCACCGCCTGCACCTGGCCCATGCCCAAGTTCATTCCACCCGCCTCTGCCTCCTCCCCTCTCCCCCAACTCCAAACTCACCTACCGCCTTCTTCTCCAAGACCTGAGCGCCTCTCTTGGGGCTTCTGCCCCCAGATGCCTGCATGACCCACTCACCCTCTCACTTCACTCACGTGTCTCTGCTCAACTGTCACTTCCACCACCCTTTATCCCACCATTCCCCTTCATCCTTCAGAGCTTGGCCCTTGAATTCAGGGGAGTCCCTGGGCAGACTCCTCCTCCTGGAAGCTCAGCTCCATTTTAACTGTTTGTTCATCACTTTTACCCAGAACCTTAAGGGAGGCCTGGCATCCTTAAGGGCAGTTAATCTATTAACGTTTGATCATAAATGAATCAGTATATGTACATCTAATCCCTGAGCACCACTCTCTCTGCTCTGTTCTAGAATCCTCTGTAAAACTCCATCCTCTACATGGACCTTGGCTCAGTCACCATCACAGAATCTGTCACTTCCTTCCTCACCAGCTTAAACCCCATGCTTCATCACCACAGCCAAACCCTCCAAAAGCCAGCACTCCCATCCCTCTCTCCCTCCTTGGTCAAATGACAGCACATTCCAGCCTGGCCATCTACCCACTCTGCCTGCACCCGAGCAACTCAGCACTGCAGAAGACAGGGGCACCCACACTGCCTATTCTCACTTTAAGACCCTGACTACAAATCATGATTCAGCCCAACACTGCTCTGTATTCTCAACTCGGCTTCCAGTCTCCACCCTCAACCCACTCGTTACAATGAGGAAATTAAGATCTTCACAAACTATTTTTGGAAAAAATGGAAGAATCCAGGACAAACTATATATAAGTAAGACACACATACCTGTGCCCTCTGCTTCTTCCTCAAGCTGATATTCCTGCTCCAAACAAAAGTAAAAAGGATTAAAGTTCTTCTTGCATGCATGGAACTTCACCCTTGAACTATTCCTTCTTGTTTTAAATTACGAACATGTGTCCTTCCTTACTGGACATTTCCAGAATCACAAATACAGGCTTAAGCTTTAAAAAAATCTCCCTGAGCCCACATCACTCCCTGTCCTCAGCTACTGTCCCATTTCCTGGCTTCCTTTCACATCAAAACTATTAGCTAGATCATCTAAAAGTCTACAAATAACAAAAATTAAAGAGGATGTGGAGAAATGGGAATCTTCATACACTGTTGGTGGGAATGTAAAGTGGTGTAGCCACTATGGAAAACACTATGGAAAAACTAAAAATAAGCTCCACAATCCAGCAATTCCACTCCTGGATACGTATCCCCCCAAAATGATTAGAAAAGATCATATCAATGATCAATGTTCATATCAGCACAATTTATAATAGCCAAAACATGGAAGCAACCTATATGTCCATCAACAGATGAATGGATAAAGAGGATATGGAACATATACACATAATAGACTATTACTCTGCCATAAAAAGAATGAAATTCTGCCATTTGCAACAGTGTGGATGGACCTAGAGGGCTTAGTGAAATAAGTCAGATGGAGAAAGACCTTACAAGTGGAATCTAAAACATAATACACGTGAATGTATACAAAACAGAAGTAGATTCACAGATATGGAGAACAAACTTGTGGTTGCCAAGGAGAGGGAGGGACACATTGGAGGTAGAGGATTAACAGATACAAACTACTACACATAAAATAGATGAGCAACAAGGATTTACTGTATAGCACAGGGAATTATACCCAATTTCTTATAATAACCTATAACAGAATACAGCCCGCAAAAATACTGAATCACTATGCTGTACACCTGAAACTAACACAATATTGTAAGTCAACTCTACTTCAACAAGAAAGAAAGCTTTTAGCTAGAATAAATATGCTTGCTACGTCTAGTCCCTCCCTCCTGGTTCAGCCCACTCCAATCTGACAAGTCTCATTTCACTTCCACCCCCACAATGCAACAAAAATTGGTAACCAGCACAGTATCAAAACATTTCTGCTTTTATCTTGCTCAGTCTCTAAATCCTTCAGAAAAGTCATACTGTTGACTCATTCTTACTCCTTAAAACACTTCCTCTCACCCCCGATGCCATGCTCTACTTTGCCTTCCTCACCAGCCATGGTCTCTGGAGGCCCATTTTCTGGCCTCTCTACTCAGTGTGTTAATGTCCATGGCTTCTGGGCCCAAACTGGGCTTTCCTGCAACTCGTCCCAGGCTACACACACTCCTCTGCTTAAAACTGCAGACCTCTGTGACTGCATTAGCCAGTAGAGTACAGCAGAAATGGCATCACCCTCAGAATGCATGAGGATCCTATATCCTAATGGCTGTATCGAAGTAGCAGACAGCCTAGGGAAGAAGAGGAAAATTCAAAGAGCCGCCAAAGTAGCAGTGAGATTTTTTTCCTCCAGTATCCCTCAACCTGGACTTAAGGGAAGCCCAAACCTCAGAAGAATCAGCATTGACTGGGAAAGCTTTAGAGGGCAATCTGGCAAGGTGGCAATAATCTTAAAAATTCACCCCGGACTCAAAAATTCAACTTTGGAAACAGTTCCCAAAAAAGACTATTACTTGTGAAAAAAAAAAAATGAAAGGAACTAAGATGCCCAACAACACAGTTTTTTTAAAAGATAGCTTTATATAGATGATGACTTACTACACAGCCATCAAAAGTCATGTTATAAGAGAAAGAATAATCATTCAATTAATTTAAAGACATTGAATATATAAAAAGGAATAAGAAAAGTAAAACTCAACACATACCATTAGAGGATACTAGTGTACCAGCTGTCACTGGCAACAGAATTAATGGGAACTAAATAAAGCATTTAACCTGCCTTTCCAATATGAACTGTATTTTGGGGTAATAAAACATTCCTAGTGATTAAAGAAAAATTTTCAGTACAGAAAAATTCCAGGAGTTCCAGTCGTGGCTCAGCAGAAACGAATCTGACTGACATTCATGAGGACATAGGTTTGATCCCTGGCATCACTCAGTGGGTTAAGGATCCAGAGTTGCTGTGAGCTATAGTGTAGGTCACAGATGCAGCTTGGATCCTGCGTTGCTGTGGCTGTGGTATAGGCCAGCGGCTATAGCTCCAATTCAGCCCCTAGCCTAGGAATCTCCATATGCCGTGGGTGTGGCCCTAAAAAGACAAAAGAAAAAAAAAAAATTCCAGCCAAAAAGTGCAAAGAAATGACAAAATTAGAATTGCAATCCCTAATGGTTCACTTCATCCATAGATAGGAAACCCCATTAGAAAAAGGCCAATTGAAAAATTTGCAAAGAAAAATGAGATCCTGCTATATAGCACTGAGAACTCTATCTAGTCACTTATTATGGAACATGATAATGTAAGAAAAAAAATACACATATGTATGTGTGACTGGGCCACCTTGCTATACAGTAGAAAACTGGCAGGACACTGTAAACCAGCTATGATAGAAAAAATAAAAGTCATTTAAAAAAATTGCAAAGAATAGATCAAGCTGTCATCCCCAAACCCACAAGTCATTCAGAGTCAACACAACTGAGACAGACAAACATGGTGAGCCCTTTAATACGAGGGACTGTAAAGTCCACGACAGTGCTACCCGCCAAGTTCTCATGCTGTCCCTCCTAGGAAAAGAGAGAGGAGAACTGAGCATGGGTCACATGGTGTCAGCTTGGACCTATTATCATCCAAGGTATCAGAGAGCTCTGTGAGTGCTCTAGTTAACTAAACAATAAATTATCTTTGCATCCAATGTAATAATGACATTGTGGTATCTTAAAAAGTACATTTTTGAAATGCATACTGAAGTATTCAAGATTAAAATACCATGATGCCCGTAATTTATCTCAAATTAGTACATAAAACAAAAGTGAAGAAGGGTGGAGGTCAATGAAGCTATTATAGCATTGATAATGCTGATTACTGAAGCTGGGTGATGGGTACATGGGGCTTCATCATACCTCTGCCTTTATATAGGGTCAAATTCCACAGAAATATCTTCAATCACGCTATTAAAAAGGTCTGATAACATAGAAAAGTGTGTCACAAATATTATGTGAAATAATGAAGATTACACAGCTAAACAACTATGCTCCTGATTCTCGAAAAATAGACAAGTCTTTGCTTATTAAAGAGTCAAATCATTGTGGCAGGAATATGAAAAGTTTTTATTTTATTTTTTTGGACCTGCACACTAGCTCAATAGGACTGGGGATGTAATTTGACCAGAGCATGGGGAATAGACAAGACATTCCCTTCTGCTTTTCTTCTTGCAGTTGACAGCTGGAGATTTAATTGGGACACACTGGCCCCATCAAACACCTGAGGCCTTGCATCCAAACCGGAGAGAAAAGGCTGACCTAAAGCTTCTGACACCAACCTTCCTTCTTCACTGTACAAACCAGCTGGCTGTGACTAGGAAACACAGGCCCCCAGGTTCCCTCTGGTGTCCCCTTCCCCACCCCACCACCTACCCAACACCCCACCTACCCAGTTAGGGTGCCCCTAACTCCTGGTCCCTTTATTCTGCTCCTTGGTCAAAGCACCTGTTTCTAGACTGGGCATGTTGATAACACCAAAAAATGAAAATAATTGGCCCTAGGATATAGATAAGCATAACTCTTCTAAGTGCTCAGCTATTTAAAGCTTCATTTTGCTTGTTATTTTGACTCATTACTTAATCAACAATATTTACTGAGCTCTTGCTATGTACAAAGCCACTCTAATCAATTTGCCAAAACCCTACTTGCTGAATGAATGACTCACGAAAAACTGCTGATCAATAAGGCAGGGGCTAGTGGGATGTTGCCTGGGGTGGGGGCCCTCAGGGGCGCACTTAGTGCCGTGATGACAGGTCAGGGCAACACAGATGAGATCACAAAGAAAGGCAGCAGCTGGGAGCCACAGAAACACTAAAACTTGGGGAAAAGCTCAAAGACCAAAGGAGTCATTCTCTACTTCAGACTGATATAAATTCCACAGGCACCTAAGAAGCAGCTTCTGCTGAATCTACGCCTCTCTAAGTCTGTGGGCAGGAGAGCCACATTTCTCCCTTTCCTGTTCCTCCCGCCAACCAACCAAAAACCCAGAGGAAGAGGTAGTCTTCCTCTATAAATGACAGCCTCTAGCTGTCATTTTGTACATTAGGAAACGCAGGCTCAGGACAGTTATGTTGTACTGTCTTTATTCAGGAAAGCTCATCTCACTTATCATACACAATATACATCTAATGAATGGCCTGAAGAAATCTAGGGTGGTTATTTCATTTTTTTCATAGAATAGCAGTCCTTATTTTCAGCCCATTCCTTTCCACTGTAAAGGCATGGAATCCATCACAAGACTTCACGAGGTGATCCCGGCAAAGCAGCGTGGTGCAGGCAACCACAAGCTCAGGCTACGGAGGCCTGAGGCATTGGTGCCATCCTACTGCTGCCAGTGCTCCAGCAAGGACCTCAGACAACTCACTCAACCCCTCTGAGGCATCTCCTTCCTCACTGATAACTGGAAATAATCATCCTCATTACCCCCATTACAGTTCTAAGAATTAAGTGAAATAATGTTGGTAATAGCCTCAAACACAGTGCCCAGTAAATGTTATCTATTACAATTTTTTAAAATTTTTTATTACAATTGATTTACATTGTCCTGTCAATTTCTGCTGTACATCAAAGTGACCCAGTCATACATCCATACACACTCTCTTCCTCATATTATCTTTCATCATGTTCCATCACAAGTGATTGGACATAGTTCCCTGTGCTATACATACAGCAGGACCTCATCACTCATCCATTCTAAATGTAACAGTTTGCATCTATTAACCCCTAACTCCCAGTCCATCCCACTCCCTCCCCCTCCCCCTTGGCCTATTACTATTATTCATCAAGATACAGCTCACGGACTCTGTGCTTGGATAAGTAAAATTTTGGCTCAACTTAATGGGAGGAAGCCATAAGTAAATAATGGAATCATAAGAATGTATGCATAATCTAAAAGCATAAGAAAAAATATAATCATAGATTAAAATACCGTCATCCACCAAGGTTTTTTTTTTTTTACATTCAGAGTATTTTAATTATATCAACAAGGTAATGTTTATAATTCTGCTTGCTAGAATTCCTAAACTCTGTTTTAAAAAGACTTTCATTGTTTGCTTTACTGTATTTATTAAATTCACGTTAAAATAGGAGTTCCTGCTGTGGCCCAACAGGATCAGCAGTGTCTCTGCAGTACTGGGATATGGGTTTGATCCCTGGCCTGGCACAGTGAGTTAAGGATCTGGCGCAACTGAAGTCCAGATCTGATCCCTGGCCCAGGAACTCCACATGCTGCTAGGGCAGCCAATAAAGAAAAAAATAATAATAACGTTCACCCAGGCTTAGTGAGTTAAGGATCCAGCGCTGTCACTGCTATGGCGCTGGTTTGATTCCTGGCCTGGGAACTTCTGCATGACTTGGGCGTGGCCAAAAAAATTCATCCAATGACAATAAAGGAACTCACTAATCATTAATATTCTTCAATTATTTCTGCATTGATCTCCCTCCCTCCTCCCACATGTACTTACACACTTAAGAACATTAGCAGGTGGAACTACTTTGTGGCCAGATACTACATTCGTACCACAGCATCTGTGAGGGGTTGGTTCCAGGACCCCCTCAATACCCAAATCTGCAGATGCTCAAGTCCCTTATATTAAATGGCCTAGTATCTGCATATGACCTACACATATCCTCCCCTTAAATCATCTGTAGATTACTTACAATACCTAATACACTGTAAACGCTACGTAAATAGTCACCTTGCGCAGCAATTTCATTTTGCTCTTTGGAATTTTCTGTAAGTTTTTTTTTTTTTTTTTTTTTTTGCTTTTCGCTTTTCTAGGGCCGCACTCACGGCATATGGAGGTTCCCAGGTTAGGGGTCGAATTGGAGCTGTAGCCACCGGCCTACCTCACAGCCACAGCACCGCAGGATCCGAGCCACGTCTGTAACCTACACCACAGCTCACGGCAACACTGGATCCTTAACCCGCTGAGCAAGGCCAGGGATCGAACTCGCAACCTCATGGTTCCTAGTTGGATTCGTTAACCACTGAGCCACGATGGGAACTCCCTCTATAAGTTTTCTTTAAAGAAATATTTTCAACCTGAGGTTGGTTGAATTGGTAGATGCTGAGAAC
Organism: Catagonus wagneri; assembly: GCA_004024745.2. Taxonomy (NCBI): domain Eukaryota; kingdom Metazoa; phylum Chordata; class Mammalia; order Artiodactyla; family Tayassuidae; genus Catagonus; species Catagonus wagneri. The sequence continues at coordinate 308,551 of PVHT020000052.1, forward strand.
TCACAGATACAAAGGGCTGACTATATATAAACATTTATCTTGCATGGCTACGCAAGTATCACTGGGCTAGATAAACAAGAAACAATAGCCAGGGGACAGTCCTAAAGTGCTATTTAGCATCACAATCTTCTCACACAATGAAGTAAAATCACCAGTCCCTGCATTGGTGTTCTGGTGGGAGAGTAAACACTGCCACTATAAAAAGTGAAAAACCTCTCATTTGAATGAACTATACAATGTAAAAGGCATATCCACATCTACTGTCAGCCTTGTAAAGCAGGGCAAGGATTTATCACCACGATTTCAAAGAAACCAAGTAAGGAATGAAAAGGTTCTAGAATCTGCCGAATGTCATAAGACCAGGAAGTGACAGTGCCAAAACTAGACCCATACTCTGCTCTCCTAATTTTTATTCCAGGCATCTTCCACTTCTGTGTGGGCCAGCCACTCTGGGAAAGGCTTCGGACCAACATTCTGTACTAAGATACAAAAGACAGAGACCACGAGATCTGTGCCCTGCAGGGGCTCACAATCGAGTCACAATGACCAAAGCTCAAGAAGAAATACTTTAGAGGAGTTCACATTGTGGCTTAGTGGGCTACGAATCCAACTAGTATCTATGAGGATGCAGGTTTGAACCCTGGCCTTGTTCAGTGGGTTACAGATCAAGTGTTGCCATGAGCTGTGCCATACATAGGTCACCGGTCCGACTCTGTTATTGTGTTGCTGTGGCTGTGGCGTAGGCCAGCAGCTGCAGCTCCGATTCCACCTCTAGCCGGCTGGGGGAGAGAATGCTGCAAAGATAAAATATACCCAAGCACTTAGGAGTCTATCCCTTGCCAAAGTCACAGGTCCACTAAGGAGATCACTATAAGGAAGCCATGCTCCTGTCCTTAACTAATAACAATTTAGTAGGACAATGTGGGCAGGAGACTTTTGTAGAAGACATGAGAGAACAGGCTCCTAATTCGTGATAACAGCACAGGAGAGACTCTGGCTCTTTCCCCATCTGCCAGAGGAGACAATAAAGTGTACAAACAGGAAGAGAAATGAGAATTTTTTTCCCCCAGCCTTGCTGATGCACATAACTTTTCTGTTTCTTTTGTTCCCAAATACTAACAGCTTTTTGTTGTTATTATGATTAAATTACCTCAATGACTATCGACCGCCTACCTAGTTTTCAGTATTTCAGAGCCAGAAGAAACCTTAGAGATTATTGGCTCAGGCTTCTAAATTTGCCTGTAGAGAAATCAAGGCCCAAATATTTGAGTAACACATCCCAGGTTATACACAGGGGAAGACAGGGTACAAGTTCTGTGCTATTTTATGTCTCATAATATCATTAATTTATAATCATCTTTTTAATTTCTATTTTAAGAGCCTAGAAACTTATAATGGATATTTTTCCTTTTGTATATTTTTTAATGGTTGATGAGAACAATACAACTGCTATATTTTGAAAGGCGTCAATGTAAGTTTTTGTTTCTGCAGGGTACATATCTTATGAAAAATGGGAATTAAACAGAAGTCTCATTATCTTACACTTTTTCCTGACTTTATAACTCAGTCATATCTATAATAAATCTTATAGGTATTCATTCCTACAATAAATCCTATATTATCTATCAATTGAAATATCATAAGGAAATGAGGTTGTGGACCAGCAAATCCAGTTAGACTTAACGGTAAGTGCTTCAGTTTATGATGTAGTAAATAGAAGAAGACCACATATTATGCATCATCAGCACTGATGACTTGTGCTGAATAAATAAGAAAAAACAGACAAGGCCAATTACAATCAAATGGATATTAACATCTAGTGTCAGATCCAAAATGCTACAGAGTCACTTCGCTGTACAGCAGGAATAAACACAATGCTGAACATCAACTACACTTTAACACAATTTTTTCTTAAATATTGCAATTTTTACAATAAGAGAATGGCTCTTAAAAGTATAAACATCTAGAACTTTCTTGAGAAAAGAAGGCCACAGTGTCTGGTCAAATGGCTGGACAAGCCACAGGAGATGCAGGGATCCAACTATCCCCACCTGCGGAGATGACACCCAGAGGCTCAGCACAAGAGGGAAATTCCCTGCTCCCCAGGACTCAGAACCAACAGAGCACACAGCCACTGCTGGTCTAGACACTCCTACAGGAAGAACTCCCAACCTCGGGATCAAAACTCCGCCTTAAGAAGTTAAACTTTATTAAAGATTGGGTACAGATATGTTGGCTTTCTATCTGAGTCCTTAATAGTAAGTACCTATAAAGTGTCTTCATAATCGTTTGGAAGAAGATGACTGCTCTGCATGGTGAACTGGGATTCCTCTTGTTACCTGACACTGCGAATGTGGAAAACAGTAGCAAAAAATGTGCTCAAGGGAGTTCCCTGGTGGCCTAGTGGTTGGGATTCAGTATTTGCACTGTGCAACCCAGTTCAATCCCACATCAAGTCACTACATGCCATGGCTTTAAGAAAAAAAAAAAAAAGTGCTCAAAAGCAACTGCAATAAACACCACACAAAGAGAGCACTCAAATAGTGACTTGGAATACAAAGCTCTGACCATTTCACTACACAGTCTACTAAAATTTATATCATATTAAAGTTCTATTCTGGCATCCATCAAGGCTTTTTGGGGAGGAGGAGAAAAAAAAGAAACTATGCAACTTCAACTGATCAAGGACTGAAATATGACAGGAACAAGCCAAGGTGGACACTCTGAGGGATGCCTCCCTGACACTGAATCATATAAGGTGTTGGTGAATCTAGTCCCGCTGCTCTGAACATATTCATTCTTCAGCTGCAACATATATCTCAAGCTTAAAGGTTGTCCTGGGGCCCAACAGCCAGCCACAGAATGATACTGAGAACATTAAGAATTCCTCTGGAAGGGAGGGGATGAGGGGTTTTTTTGTTTTGTTTTGTTTTTTTAAATTCTGTTAACAGGACTTAGTGACTGGCTGGCTATGAGGAGGAGACGTGAGGAATGTATTAAGCTGCACACCTCCCAGACTTTCAGCTTAAGAGACCTGAGTAAAGGGCTGTACAGATGCCATTACCACTACCAGGCAGGCAATGAACAAGGGTGCAGATAGGTTTGGAGGAGAGAGAAGTTCAGATCTCCTCCTACATTCATATCAAGATTTTTCTTAATGCAATAGGAAATTTGCATTTAGAATTCACAGAGAGATCTGAGCCAGAAATTTGAACTTGCAGTCATCAACATGCAGAGAAAGGTATTCCTGAAGATGAACGATAAGACGAAGGAAGCCTGGGGGAAGCAACATTTAGTGAGCTAGGCTCAGATGGAAGAAGAAAACGAGAAGGTAGCAAAAGCCAGCCTGAAACATAGAAGGCACACCAGGGAGAAGCATGTCCTAGAAACCAAGGAATATGTTGTTTTCTGTTTGGGTAAAATATACAGTTATTTAAATGATACTTTGGAAGTATTTTCTCTTTTTTTTTTTTTTTTTTTTTTGCTTTTTAGGACCGCACCCACAGCATATGGAGGTTCCCAGGCTAGGGGTCCTTGTCTGCAACCTACACCCCAGCTCACAGCAACACTGGATCCCCAACCCACTGAGTGAGGCCAGGGATTGAACCTGCAACCTCATGGTTCCTAGTCGGATTCGTTTCCGCTGCACCACAACAGGAACTCCTGGAAGTATTTTATTTTATTTATTTATTTATTTA
>PVHT020000052.1:312348-335563 GCA_004024745.2 Catagonus wagneri
TAGGGGTCTTATCGGAGCTGTAGCCACTGGCCTACGCCGCGGCCACAGCAACGCAGGATCCGAGCCGCGTCTGCGACCTACACCACAGCTCACGGCAACGCCGGATCGTTAACCCACTGAGCAAGGGCAGGGACCGAACCCGCAACCTCATGGTTCCTAGTCGGATTCGTTAACCACTGCGCCACGACGGGAACTCCTCCTGGAAGTATTTTAAATAGAGATTTTTTTTTTTAATTAATGTTGAGTGTAAAACACAACCTACTAAATTAAAATATTAAAAATATTTCTGGATTTCAGGATTATAGCTCCCTCTGAAGAGCAGATTCACAAAAACTCCCCCTAAGAGCACAGATTCACAAAAACTGATCATACGTAAGACCAAAAAAAAAAAAGCTATACTAATTTTGAAAGAATCTACACAATATTCTATGTTCTATGATTGTTTCAAGTATTCTTCTATAAGGAAATAAAAGGCCTGAGTTTAAAATTCCATGACTATTTTGATATTGCAATTTATAATAAGAAATACATTATTTGACCTTTGCCCAATTACCGGCACAGTGCTCCTAAAACCCTTGGAATTTCCTAAGTGATTGGAGCAAAAAAATATCTTGATACTCATCACAGGCCCCTTTCGATTACACCTGAGTTTATGTCAATATGGTGATTTTTGGAAGCACCTAAGGATGTGGCTGGTTGTCAGGGGAACCAACCATGTCATTAGAGAGTTGGAACTTTCAGTCCCACCCCTGACCTCCAGAGAGAGGGATGGAGCAGAGCTTGTGGACTCAATCACCAATGGCCAATGATTTAATCAATCAAAGCCTATGTAACAGAGCCTCCATAAAAACCCAGAGGTCACGGTTCAGAGAGCTCCTAGGTTCAGTGGACACATGGCGATTCAGGGAGAGTGGCACAAGGAGCTCCATGCCCTCTCCTCATACTTGCCCTACGTATCTCTTTCAGTTAACAGTGCCTGAATTCATCCTTTTATAATGAACTGGTAATCTGATGATTGAAGAGTTTCTTTGAATTCTTTGAGCTACTCTAGAGAATTAATTAAACCCAAGGAGGAGGCTGCTGGACCCTATAAGCTGCTCAGTAAGAAACCCAGGTGACAATCTGGACTTGTGATTGGCATCCAAAGAGCAGGCAGTCTTGTGGGGCTGAGCCCTTAACCTATGGGACCCGACACTACCTCCAGGTAGACTGAGTTGAATCATAGGACAATCAGCTGGTGTCACAGAGAATTGCCTGGTGGTGTAGCGAAAAAATCCACACATCTGAGTTAGTGTTAGAATCTCAAGTATAAACCACAGATATTACTAACCTTTAGGTTTAAAAAATATTCATAGGGGAGATTCAATAATACCTACAACTGAAAGACACCAAAAACATTTCTTTACCCCCAAAATAACTAGAAAAAAATCCAAAAGTAAAATACCATTCCCATTAGCAATAAAACATACGAAGCACCAAGAAACCAGCTCAGCAAACACAAACTTTCAGTAAAGAAGTCAAAAACTCTATTAAGTGGACATAAAAGATGACATAAATAAAGAGGTCTTTCACAGTTTTGTGTGATATTATTAAAATGACAATAGTCCTCAACATAATCTACAAAGTCTTGAACACCATCAAGACTTTTAAGAAATGCAACTGCTTAAATTTATATAGAAGACTACAAGGTCCATCAATGGCTAAAGCCCTATGTTCAAACTTTGAAAAAAGGGGCACTTCTCTTCCACATAACGAGACATATTGCAAAGCATATTTGTGAGAGCTGTTTGTTATCTACTGAAGACAGAAAACACACATGAAAGAAAAAGAACAGACCCTGAGAAATGGATCTATCTATATATGGGAATGATATAAAGGTGGTATTAAGTTAAAAATCAATGAGGTAAATGATTTTAGGAGACAATGCTGAAAATACTGCCTTGCCACGTGGAGAGAAATAAAACTGAATCCTTATGGCACCCCACACACTCAAGAGGAGCACAGGTTTAAATGAAAATGGTGAAATGGTAACACTAATAGAAGGCTGTGGAGGACAGGATGTTTGTGAACTAAGCGTAAAAAAGAATTTCTTTCTTTTTTTGTCATTTTAGGGCCGCACCGCAGCATGTGGAGGTTCCCAGGCTAAAGGTTGAATTGGAGCTATAACTGCCGGCCTACGCCACAGTCACAGCAACGCGGGATCCGAGCCGTGTCTGCAACCTACACCACAGCTCACGGCAACACTGGATCCTTAACCCACTGAGCGAGGCCAGGGATCGAACCCTCAACCTCATGGTTCCTAGTCAGACTCGTTTGCGCTGCGCCAGGATAGGAACTCCAAAAATTTCTTAAATGAGAAGAAAATAGCACAAACTATAGATGAAAAATAAATCTGATTATATCAAAATTAAGTATTTTGTTCAAAAAAGGACACGTCAAATTTAAAAGAGGGATGAAATACTAGGAGAAGATATTTCTAATATCTAAAACTCTTTCTATATGTTAAGATTTCAACAATTACACAAAACTGAATCCACCCCAAATAGTTTAAATAGCAAGAGACTTTACTGCAGGGTATTCCTAGTCTTACAGAATCTTGGGCTAAAGAAAAAGAAGGGATCACTTACTGAGCCATGACTGAGAACCAGGATACCAGAGAAACAGCTGCCTCTTCTCTGATCCAAGGCCCTGGGCCCCGAGAGCACACTTTCTACTCCTAGGCCAGGAGGTCCTACAGGTGGGCCACCCCACAACCATGCCGTGTCCCCTGCCTGCTACACCAGGCCCTCCAGGAACTAGTGCCCGGGCACCAGTTCTCTGCCAACACTGCCTGCTCAGCTAGACTTTGAGAGCAAATAGCAGAAGCCAATCCTGGGCCTTGTTTAGGTCTTCCAGACATGGCTTCACAAACCTAAGCCACATCTGAAACTGCAAGGGACTCTGAGAAACATCACTTTTACATTAGCCTCTCATGTAAGGAAAGAAAACCAGAAGGAGGTTTAGCAACACTCCATCACATCCACAACGCTGGGAACTGACTTCTATCAGGAATATGCAGGCAATCCCTGTGAATAAATAAGAAAAATCAAGAAACCCTACAGAAAAGATAAAAAGATATGAAAAGGCAGTTCACAGAAAGGTAATCCCAAATGGCTAAATACATACAAAGTTCTTTTCAAAGGCATCAGCCATCAGGAAAATACAAAATAAAAAGTAAAAGAATCACACCACTTTTTCTCATTGGATGGGTAAAAATTAAAAATTAGATAAATGCTGATTTTCTGTGCTTCATGGAGCACATAAACTGGGGAAAACATCTAAAAAATGTAACTGGCAGTACCCAGACACACTGAGTAAATCTTTTTTTTTTTTTAATGAAAAAAATGTGGAGGTTCCCTGCCCAGGGATCAAACCCAAACCACAGCAGTGACAATACTGGATGCCCAACCTGCTGCACCACCAGGGAATTCCACTAAATCTTCATATTTTGACCTGCAATCTCACTCCTGAATATATATCCCAGAGCAATTCTCACACAGGAGCCGTGTGCAAATATTCAGAGTGCTGTCCATGGTGGCATCTAGATGCCTACCTGTGTGGATGTTAAAATCCACAGCCACCATACACACCTCAGAGATGTTACTCACATACAGTAAATGTGTACAGCGCCCCCTGGGGCTGGATAACACACTGTCTGGAATGTAATAAAGCCATAAGAAGAATCTAAACGATAACATTCACTTGGGAAAATCTGCAGTTTTTTTTTGTCTAAAGGCTCCTGAATTTAAAAAAAGCAAAAGAATGAGGTCTACAGCTCAGAGTATTTGCTAACATAACATTAAATATATTACAAAAATACATACAATTTTAAGGACAAAGAAGTTCCCTGTGTCCATGGGGTGGGGGGTTGGTCAGAACACGAAGTGAAAATACAGGAAATGAATACGAGGACAAAGTGAAGAGTTCTGCATGGACTAACCACTCCCTCAGGGGTACATGTAAATGTGCACTTCTTTCCTGAAGACCAGGGAGCACGTCACTAATGTTTAGAACTACCAGGAAGAACATGAACTATCTGAAGAAGAGCTCAAGACATTAAAGACAGGTGAGGGAACAAAGAATAAGCCTGAAGAGAAACAAACTACAGAGGATTAAGTAATAACATATAGAAGTATACATATAAGAGGGTGTGGAGAAAAGGAAACCTTCCTACACTATTGATGGGACTGTAACTTGGTGCAGCCAATTGGGGAATAGTACGGAGTCTCCTCAAAAAACTAAAAGTAGAACTACCTTATGATCCAGCAATCCCAATCCTGGGCATATATCTGAAGAAAACCATAATTCGAAAAAATAGATGCATCCCAATGTTCATTGCAGCATTATTCAAAATAGCCAAGACACTTAAGCAAACTAAATGTTCATCAACAGATGAATGGAAGATGTAATACATATACACACTGGAATATTAATCAGCCATTAAAAAGAATGAAATATTGCTATTTGCAGCATGATGGACATAGTAATTATCATATGAATTAAAGTAAATTAGAGAAAGGCAAATATCATACATATCACTTATATGTGAAATCTAAAAAATAATATAAATGAACTTATTTACAAAAGAAAAACAGACTCACAGACACAGAAAACAAACTTTGGTTTATCAAAACAGACCGTGGGAGGGAGGGATAAATTAGGAGGCTGGTAGTAATACACATACTCCTATGTAAAAAATAGATGAACAACAAAAACCTACTGTGTAACATAGAGAACTATATTCAATATCTTGTAATAATCTATAATGGAAAAAAATCTGAAAAAGTATATATGTGTGTGTTTATATATATATATATATATATATATATATATATATATATATGTATGTGTGTGTGTGTATATACATACATACCTGAACAACTTTGCTGTACACCTGAAACTAACACATTGTAAATTAACTACAATTTAAAAGGTTAAATAATTAGATATATTTATATATATGTATGTGTACATGAACTTTAGTCCTATATCAATAGGGAACCACTGAAATGTTTCTAATCTGGGACTGGCCAGTTCATCTTCGTATTTTAAACAGCTTACTCTACTGCTTTGTAGAGAATTAGTGGAAAAGAGCCAGACTGAGGCCAGGGAGAATGTTTAGGATCTCAATGTTGGATGACCTGTTCTAGGAAATGTAGAGGAAAGGGAATAGAAATTAGATAGAAGCCTTGTCAAAGGGAAATTTAAGAATAGAGAAAATGGAAAGACCAGTTGATATCAAGTTCAAGTATGAGTAGGAAGAAAAGGAATATGGCAAGGCTGGACAGCTATGCCTCAACTGGGAAACCCAGGAGGAGGTGTTGAGAGGTTAGGAAAAGAGTAAGTATACTTTTAGACACAGTGACCCTCCTAGACCTGTGACTGCTCAGTGCGACATGTCCAATGCAGGAGAGAAACAGGGAGAGGTGCAGAGAGCAGTCCACTGGAAACAGTCCCTGAGACAGCCAGGAGGCCACATGCCAAGCTTTTACTATCCCCAAGCAGATGGTAGTAAAAACGATCCGTGAATTTATAGTAAAATGAGGCTCCTTGAGTAATAACCCAAGTCAGAGATAAAAGGCTACCGGGATCACTTCTTCATTTATACCACATTTTCAACCCAGAGACAAATGTCTCTCCACCTATCAGTGCAGTTTTTTTTTCTTTTTTTTTGTCTTTTTTAGGGCTGCACCCATGGCACATGGAGGTTTCCAGGCTAAGGGTCTAATTGGACCTGTAGCCGCCAGCCTACGCCACAGCCACAGCCACACAGTATCCAAGCCGCGTCTGCGACCTACACTGTAGCTCATGGCAACACCAGATCCTCAACCCACTGAGCGAGGCCAGGGATTGAACCCACAACCTCATGGTTCCTAGTCAGATTCGTTTCTGCTGCTCCACGACAGGAACTCCAGTGCAGGTTTTTATTCAACCTTATTTGCCCACCAACAATATATCAGATCCAACAGAGTCAATACATTTTTTAATTTTTCCAAAAAACAAAATATAGACATATCAAGCCCTACATCCTGAAGTAAACTGCCAGGATACTATGCAAACATTTAATACCCTCAAAGCCATTTAACCAAAAGAGCACTGCAAGGACAGTAAGATATAATTGCAGAAAACCTTGAATAGCTATGAACTGTAACACCTCCCATAGAGAAATCACATACTTTACCTTTCCAACTGGGAAACTATTGGTCTATAGTTTTGAAAGGTGTGGGGGCGGGGGGGGGGCAGGGGCAAATTATCTACAAGTATACCTTTGCAAAAGAATATCTCTACTGTTATCCTATTGTTTTTATTACTCTTTTCAAAGATAAGACTTGTATGTTAATGATGATGCTTATAAAACTTTGCGGAGCATCCAAATGCATTTATCTGGAATCCTAAAATAATTCTTTCCTAAAGGCAACAAAACGTTTTTTTTATTGGCGGGGGGATGCTTTCTTAGGCCCACACCCATGGCATACGTAAGTTCCCAGGCTAGGGATCAAATCTGAGCTGCAGCTGCTGGCTGCAGCCACATCCACGTCAGGTCCCAGCCTCATCTGTGACCTATACCACAGCTCATGGCAGTGCTGGATCCTTTAACCCACTGAGCAAGGCCTGGGATTGAACCCAAATCTTCATGGATACTAGTCAGGTTCTTAACCCACTAAGCCACAAGGGAACTCCTGACAAAACTTTTTTTAAAAAGTAAAATACCTAGAAACTCTCAAAACCTTTTATCTTTCTAGTCTTTTATGAAATTGGTCACATCGATGCAAACTTCTAAATGAAACACCACAGAATCCTAAAAGTTATTTGAATAAGTGTATATAATAGTAGAGAAAATTAAAAACAAAACCAATATATTAAAAATACTGAAATAAGAGAATTAGTAGTACTACTTTTTATTTTTTTAGGGTCACATCTGCAGCATATGGAAGTTCCCAGGCTAGGGATCGAATCGGAGCTGCAGGTGCCGTCCACAGCCACAGCCACAACACCACCAAATCCAAGCAATGTCTGTAACCTACATAGCTCATGACAATGCCAGATCCTTAAACCCAATGGACGAGGCCAGGGATCAAACTCACATTCTCATGCATACTTGTCAGGTTCATTACTGCTGAGCTACAATGGGAACTCCCTAGTAGTACCGCTTTTATTGAAAAGTTTAAACTAAAAGGAAAAACGTTAAAGTTTATATCTACAATAAAAGAATAGATTACTTTTATTGTAGATAATGAATCTAAAAGGACTTGCTCAATGTATCTGGTGCCAATATTAGAAAGATTCAATATTCTCTAAATTCCTGAGTCACAAAATTGTACAGCCACAGCCTTCACATTTACAGATTTCCAAAAAAACAGTTCAACTACCCACCACATTCACAGTCACTACCTTGGTATTCAAAAACACAAGGTCCAAACCTTACACCTAAAACTTCCAGCGAAAGAACAAACAATATCCAAAGTCAATAGATGGGAAAAAATCATAAAGATGGGAGCAGAAATAAATGAAATAGAGAGTAAAAAAACAACAGGAGTTCCCATTGTGGCTCAGTGGTAACAAACCCAACTAATATCCATGAGATGCAGGTTCTCGCTCAGTGGGTTAAGGATCCCATGTTGTCATGAGCTGTGGTGTAAGTCACAAGGATCTGGAGTTGCTATCTATGGCTGTGGCATAGTAGGGCAGTTACTGCTCCAATTCGACCTCTAGAAGGGGAACTTCCGTATGCTGTGGGTGTGGCCCTAAAAAAAAGAAAAGAAAAAAAAGATCAATGAAACTAGTTTCTATGAAAAGATTAACAAAATTTATAAACTGTGAGCCAGACTCACGAAGGAAAAAGGGAGAAGGCCTAAATAAATAAAATCAGAAGTGAAAAAGAAATAATGACCAACACCACAGAAATACAAAGGATCATAAGAGACTACAATGAGCAACTGTGTGCCAATAAAATGGACAACACAGAAGAAATGGACAAATTCTTAGAAAGGTACAATCTCCCAAGACTGCAACAGGAAGAAATAGAAAATAAGAACGGACCAATTACCAGTACTGAAATTCAATCAGTAATTTAAAAACTCCCAGCGAAAGTCCAGAACCAAATGGCTTCACAGGCAAATTCTAACAAACATTTAGAGAAAATTAACACATATCCTCCTAAAACTATTCCAAAAATTCAGAGAGGAAGGAACATTTCTGAACTCATTCTATGAGGCCACCATCACCCTGATACCAAAACCACACAAGGATATCATAAAAGAAGAAAATTAGAGGCCAATATGACTGATGATGAACATAGACACAAAAATCCTCAACAAAACATGAGGAAACCAACTCCAACAATACATTAAAAGGATCATATACCATGATCAAGTGGGATTTATCCCAGAGATGCAAGGATTTTTCAATATCAACAAATCAACTAGTGTGGATACCACATAAGCAAACTGAAGAATAAAAAGCACCCAATCATTTCAATAGATGTAGAAAAAACATTTGATAAACTTCAACATCCATTTATGATAAAAACTCACCAAAAAGTGGCCATAAAGGGAACCTACCTCAACATAATAAATGACATTTAAGACAACTCCGCAGCAGCTAGCTCAATGGTAAAAAGCTGAAAGCATTTTCTCAAAAATCAGGAATAAGACAAGGATGCTCAGGAGTTCCCGTCATGGCTCAGCAGTTAATGAACCCAACTAGAACCCATGAGGACATGGGTTCAATCCCTGGCCTCGCTAAGTGGGTTAAGGATCCAGCATTGCCATGAGCTTCAGTGTAGGTCTCAGATGTGGCTTGGATCGTGTGTTGCTGTGTCTCTGGCATAGGCTAGCAGCTACAGCCCTGATTCAACCCCTAGCCTGGTAACCTCCATGTGCCATGGGAGTGGCCCTAAAGAAACAAACAAAAAAAAAAAGACAAGGATGTTCACTCTTCCTCCTTTTACCCAACATTGTTTTGCAGGTCCTAGCAGCAACACTCAGAGAAGAAAAAGAAATAAAAGAAATCCAAATTGGAAAAGAAGCAGTAAAATTGTGATTGTCTGCAGATGACATGATGCTATACACAGAAAAGTCTAAAGATGCCACTAGAAAACTACTTACTACAGCTCATCGATAAATTTGGTAAAGTTGCAGGATACGAAATTAATACACAGAAATCTCTTGCATTTCTACATATTAACAACAAAATAGCACAAAGAGAAATTAGGGAAACTACCCCATTTGCCACTGCAACAAAAAAATAAAATACCTAGGAATAAAACTACCTAAAGAGACAAAAGACCTATACTCTGAAAACTATAAGACACTGAGGAAAGAAATCAAAGATAACATAAACAGATGGAAAGATATACCATGCTCTTGGATCAGAAAATCAATACTGTCAAAATGAGTATACTATCCAAGGCAATCTACAGATTCAGTGCAATCCCTATCAAATTACCAATGGCATTTTACACAGAACTAGAACAAAACATTTTAAAATTTGTATGGAAGTTCAAAAGACTGGGAATAGCCAGAGCAATCCTGAGAAAGAAAAATGGAGCTGGAGGAATCAGGCTCCCTGATTTCAGACTATACTACAAGACTACAGTCATCAAAACGGCACTGGCACAAAAACAGAAATATAGATCAATGGAACAGGACAGAAAGCCCAGAAATAAACCCAAGCACCTATGCTCAATTAATCTATGACAAAGGCAAGAATATACAATGGAGAAAGGACAGTCTGTTCAATAAGTGGTGCTGGGAACACTGGGCAGTTACATGCAAAAGAATGAAATTAGAACACTCCCTAACACCTACATAAAAATAAACTCAAAATAGATTAAAGATCTAAATGTAAGACCAGATACTATAAAACTTAGAGGAAAACATAAGCCAAACACTCTCGACATAAACCACAGCAATATCTTCTCATATCCACCTCCTAGAATAATGAAAATAAAAAATAAGCAAATGGGACCTAATTAAACTTTTAAAAGTTTTTGCACAGCAAAAGAAACCATAAACTAAACATAAATACAACCAACAGAATGGGAGAAAATATCTGTAAATGAAGCAACTGACAACGGATTAATCTCCAAGATATACAAACACCACCTGAGGCTCAATATCAAAAAAACGAACAACCCAATCAAAAAATGGGCAGAAATCTACATAGACATTTCTCCAAAGAAGACATATGGATGGCCAAAAAGCATATGAGAAGATGCTCAACATCACTAATTACTAGAGAAATACAAATCAAGACGAGGTACCAGCCAGAACGGCCATTATCAAAAAGTCTACAAACGATAAATGCTGGAGAGGGTGTGGAAAAAAAGAGAACCCTTTTATACTGTTGGTAGGAATGTAAATTGGTGCAACCACTATGGAAAACAATATGGAGATTGCTCAAAAAAACAAAAATAGAACTACCACACAATCTAGCAATCCCACTCCTGGGCATCTATCTGCAGAAAATCGTAATTCAAAAAAATACATGCACTCCAATATTCACGGCAGCACTATTTACAATAGCCAAGACACGGAAGCAGACTAAATGTCCATCAACAGAGGAATGGATAAAGGGGTGGTACATATATACAATAGAATATTACTCAGTCATAAAAAAGAATGAAATAATGCCATCTGTAGCAACATGGATGGACCCAGAAACTATCATACTAAGTGACGTTAGACAGTGAAAGAGAAATATGGTATGGTATCACTTATATGTGGAATCTAAAAAAAAGGTTACGAACTTATTTGCAGAACAGAAACAGACTCATAGACTTTGAAAAACTTACGGTTACCAAAGGGGACAGGCTGGGGTGGGAGGGAGGGATGGGCTGGTGGTTTGGGACTGGCACATGTACCTTGAGACTTATGGAATGACAGGCCAATGGAGACATGCTATACAGCACAAAGAACTCTACCCAATAGTCTATGATAATCTATGTGGGAAAAGAATCTGGAAGAGAATGGATATGTGCATATGTATGACTGAATTACTTTGCTACACAGCAGAAATTGTCACAACCTTGTAAATCAACTATACTTCAATAAAACTTAAAAAAAATATCTTAAAAAAAAAAGACAGGTTACTACTGTGGCTTGGGTTTGATACCTGGCCTGGTAACTTCCACATGCTGAGGTGTGGCATAAATAAATAAATAAATAAATATTAAAAATAGAGTTCCCATACAATACAACAATCTCACTTCAGGCATATATCCAAAGAAAACTGTAATTCGATGTGGGTTTGATCCATGACCCAGGAACTTCTACATGCTGCAGGTACAGCCAAACACAAATAAAACACATGCACACCCCAATGTTCATAGCAGCACTATTTACATAGCCAAAACATGGAAGCAACCTAAGTGCCCTCGACAGATAAATGGATAAAGAAGATGTGATGTATATATATATATATAACTCAGTCATAAAGAAGAATGAAATATTGCCATTTGCAGCAATGTGGATGGACCTAGAGATTATACTAAATCAAGAGAAAGACAAATGTCATATGATATCACATATATAGAATCTAAAAAAAAATACAAATGAACTTATTTACAAAACAGAAATAGACTCACAGACAGAAAACAAATTTATGGTTATCAAAAGGGAAGTGGGGGGTGACAGGAGGAATAAATTAGGAGTTTGGGATTAACAAATACACACTACTATATATAAAATAGATAAACAACAAAGACCTACCGTATAACACAGGGAACTATAGTGAATATCTTATAATAATCTATAATGGAAAAGAACCTGGAAAAATACATGTATCTATAACTGAATCACTTTGCTATAGAGCTGAAACTTACACATTGTAAGTCTACTATCTTTCAATAAAATTTTAAAAATAAATTAGAGGAGCTCCTTAAAAAAAAAAAAGGGCAAGGTCCTAGGCATTCCTGTGGTGGTACAGCAGAAATGAATCCAACTAGGAACCATGAGGTTGCAGGTTCGATCCCTGGTCCTGGCCTCGCTCAGTGGGTTAAGGATCCAGTACTGCTGTGAGCTGTGGTGTAGGTCACAGATTTGGTTCAGATCCTGCATTGCTGTGGCTGTGGTGTAGGCTGGCAGCAGTACTCTGATTTGATCCCTAACCTCAGAACCTCCTTATGCCTCGGATGTGGCCTTAAAAAAAAAAAAAAACTTGCAAGGTTCTACATGTACATTACACAACAGCTTTCCAACCAATCAAAATCTCCTTCAGTATCAATTAACAACTGATCCAAACTATCGAGGTCTTACCACCAGCTATTAGTGACACCCAAAGCATCTTTACTCCAGGGTATAAATGGATCCTTCAACAGGGATTCTCTTCCACTATAACAGTAAAGCAAAGTTCTAAATATGCAAAGTATCATTATTAGGAGAAAAGGTTAACTCCTGGAACCATCACACCATAGAATCTCACTGCTGGATGAGACTTGGAGGAGGCAGCTTCCCAGCAAGACTGCATTCACTTTCGCAACCTAGGAAACCAGGGCACTAAGACGAGGTAGGGGATCAGTGGGATACTTAAGGGAGGTGCCACCTCAGCCTGCACTACTGCGAGAGTGTTGCTACTGCATGTGTAATGCAGCAATCGAAATGACAAAGGATTCTCCTCATACATGCCCGCTAGATAACAGATGACTAAAACCAAGAAACTTTCTGCTTCAAATAAAAAGAGACACAAAGAAGTAGGTTTAAGTAGGGTTTATCTTAAAACACAACAAAGGCTTAATTTTCTCAAGAAATTATTCTATTTCCCCTGAAAATAAAAAGGACTATTATCAGCCCATCACCTCTCTGGCGTAACAGATAATAAAGCTTCCAGTGAGTCCAGGGTACGATAGAGACACTCTATCACAGGAGAACAGCAGCAATTTTCCTATCCAATTAACGCCTCCTAGTGTACCCTCTGAAGGGAGCAAGATATAAATTGTTCCCTCTCTCTCATCCACAGTGGAGCAGGTGTCAAAGGACAATACTCTCCAGCATGTAGCTATTCTCTCACAGCATCCAGTAACTGTTACTTTTTGTTCTTAAAATTCTGATGTTATAATACCTTGCTATGCTAACTACCATTTCAAATTGACTGCAAGTTTTACTTTCCATGAGTTTATATTTTTTAACATTAAAAAAACCTCAGAAAGTTTTCAGTCACTAAAATTGTATCCAATAACTATCAAATCACAAGACAGTATGTATTTGTTTCTTCTTAATGATCCCAGAATGTTAAATTCCATTAACATCAGGTTATTACTTAAAATGCAACAGCAGGAATGAACAGAGTAGTACAATTTTCCTCCTTTCATTACCAATAGAATTTATATTTGGAAGCTTAGATTACTGCATTTTCACGCTATTTTAAAATCAACCCACAAAAAAAGGATAGATGTTCTCTCAACACAAGTTCTATCAAAGTATCATTCTACCTTTACCACTGATCTAATCATACCTCAATGAAGATAATTAATTTCAACCACCCAAAAATGTTGGTACTTTTCAGCTTAAATTCAACTAGTTTTAGTTGCCAGATACCCAACTTGCCTAGGTAAAAAAATGGCAAATATGTATTCATAAAAGCCTTAGTATGCTTAATGCCCATCTTCCTGACTGGCACACAGCAGACGTGAAGCAGGTATTCATGGATGGACTGACAGTAGATGATGAATGGATAGAAGCAGGCAAGCAGGCAAGGAGAAAGGAAAAGCAGAATAAAGTGAGAAGGAAGATCTAAAGAATCCCTGAATCCAAGAAGTATATGTGACACGATACAGACAGTAAGTACAGACCTAGTCAGGTCTAGCTGGGAGAGATACAAATGAAGAAGTGGGAATTTAATTAGCCTTTTTCAGCTGCTAAGTCTAGAGAGACAAACAGTGTGTTACAAGGGAGTCAGAACTGCTAGACAAAGGCACAAAGTCAGGAAAATGAAACGCATGTTCATAGAACAGTAAGCAAATTAACTTGTTTAAAGTAAAGAGTTTATTAAGGAAACCATGGGAGGTTAAGGTTGCAAAGTCAGGCAGGTAAATTCTGAGAGATATCACCATGCACCTCTCTACCCTATCCCACCTTTAAACATCATCACCTCCCCCTAATCACAGTCATCGCTCATCACATGCATTCCTTA
Organism: Catagonus wagneri; assembly: GCA_004024745.2. NCBI lineage: Eukaryota > Metazoa > Chordata > Mammalia > Artiodactyla > Tayassuidae > Catagonus > Catagonus wagneri. The sequence goes on from PVHT020000052.1 coordinate 326,518, forward strand.
TCCAAACCCCCAAGAAAACCAAAATTTCTGACAAAGTGACATAGAAAATCATAGAAAAATGTAAAAAAGTATAGATTAAAGAAAAAACCTATTGGCCCAAAATATTAATTTTCAACTAGCACCTGATTATATCCTTCCCAGCATCTGTAAACAATTTCAGAGTTGTTTTGTTTTGGTTTGACAAATTTAGTTTGGACTACTTTGAGCAATGCAGTTTATTAAGGCAATAAACAGGACAGGAAAATACAGTTGTATGCCTTCTATGAAACACTGCTCTAAAAGGCATTTGCTCAATTTCAAATACACATGGCTGGTATCCAAATGCACTAAAAACCAGGCCAGTTCTCTGTTCATGAAGCAGTCATTAAAACTTATCACTGAAGTTACTGAGGTACTTCAGTTCAAATCACAGCCTTAAAGAAACCATGAAAAAGAATGTTTTAAATCAAACTAAGGTGATTTGAAAACAGTGCTCCTAGTTCCAGTTTACATTGCTGAGTCCTATTCAGATATATAAACCCAGTAAAGCAAGATATGGAGAAAAGGACAACATTCTTTCAATCCCCTTTCCTGTAACAGTAACACCGATGCACTGAAAAGGACAGGGGTGATTTCTTCCTTTTTTTTTGTCTTTTTGCCTTTTTTTTATGTAGAGCCGCACCTGCGGCATATGGAGGTTCCCAGGCTAGGGGTCTAACAGGAGCTGTAGCTGCCAGCCTTCGCCACAGCCACAGCAACGCGGGATCTGAGACGCGTCCGCAACCTTCACCACAGCTCACGGCAACGCCGGATCCTTAACCCACTGAGCAAGGCCAGGGATCAAACCCGCAACCTCATGGTTCTTAGTCGGATTCGTTAACCACTGAGCCACGAAGGGAACTCCAGGGGTGATTTCTGACCATCACTCATTTATCGGACAATTACTAGATGTCCACACTCTGTCAGATGCTACTTTGGAGTATAAAACTGCTCCCAGCCTTAAAAAGTTCACAGTCTAATAATTTAACCACCTGTATAAGAAAGTCTGTATTCCTAGAGTGAGCCGTTCTATTCTGACATAAAAATCAAGACAACCTTTTGAAAAGCCAAAATGAGTCACACAATCTAAATCCTAAAGCCCAAGCCCTTTTTTGACTAGCTAGTCCTCCAAAAGCTCATGAACACACTTCATTTTACTTTATTTACATTAACAGCAGATCCTAGATAGGCCATTTTACTAACGTAATGCCCTTAGGCAAGTTACTTCACATGCCTGACCATGGTTAGCTCCTTAGCAACACGAAGATAAACAGCTATACCTCAGGACTGTTGTAAGGATTAGAGATAATTATGTAACGCACTCACAGAGAGCCTGGCATTTATTAGAAGTGCAATAAATATAGTTAACATCATAGTCAGAAGATTTATAAACCAATAATAAACTGATGAAGAAATCAAATTAGAAGTAATGGGGAGCGGGAGACCAATAGTTCTGAGAATAAATAGCTGATAAGAAGGAAAAAGCAAGAAAACCACACAGATATGAAACCTCAGAAACAGCCTCTGGAGTCACCGGGCTATTACACGTCAATAACAGTTAAGGGCAACACCAGTGTTCATGGAATGTAACCATGATGGGCCTAAAGATGACATTAAGCTATTTAAAAGAGATGAACCGTTTATTCCATGTGTTTAAATAAGACAGATAAGCACATAATTGACTTTGGAAAGATCCCTATCTAAAGTGATTTAGCATCACAAATTTAACATTTTTTTTTTCAGGGCCACAAGTGCAGCATATGTAAGTTCACAGGCTAGGGGCAGAATTGGAGCTACAGCCGCTGGTTTACAACACACAGCACCACAACCAGAGCAACACCAGATCTCAGCCACGGTCTGCCACCTACACCACAGCTTGAGTCAACGCTGGATCCTTAACCCACTGAGCAAGGCCTGGGATCGAACCCACATCCTCATGGATACTAGTCAGGTTCATTTCCACTCAGCCACAACAGGAACGCCTACATGTCTAAACTCTTAACTGCAAAATTCTACTCACAAGCTTCTTAATGTGCAAAGAAATCTCTCAAATTCATAGCAATTTTTCTACTACACACTGTCAAAATGTATTTTCAAATTAACTTAAATTTCAGTGCAGTGGCCTAAGACATCAACAGTTCCTTAACAGTGAAAACGGCTTGGTCCCCATTACTGCTACATGTTTTTGTATCTGCAAAAGAAACATAAACATGTGCCATGGAGATCTCTTTTCATTTGAATTTTCTCCTTACATTTAGAAGGCAATAAAAAGCAAAAAACATCTGTTCTTCCTGCAGAGCTGACAACCCTCATTCTATGGTCTAAAAATAAAAGATGTTCACGGAAGCTTATAGATATAACTATCACCTGCTTCAGAGGCAGCTGGCAATTAACTGATCCAAAGACATGTAAATTAAGGCCAGAAAACAATTTCCCTAAGGACAATGCTAACGCTCTCCAGGGCTCTAGCAATTTCCAAGATACCCATAAAACAGTAGAGTGGTAAAGAACCAAATGTGAAGCCAGATGACAAGAAAACAGACAACAGCTGAGGAACAGAGGCCTGTGTCAATCTGGATTCACTCCACCACCATAAGAAAGCTTCTACAAGAGCTGCCTAGAGAAAACCTGCTTCACTTTGACAAGCAATCACCTGCATCCAGCCCACAGAAGGCCAGATGTTCAACAATTAAAGGAATTCACCTTATTAATAACAGAAACTGGAAAATCACCTAAGTGAAAGCCTTAAATTCTGTAATTTTTTAAAGTTTTTACTCTATATGATGTATTACAGCGTTGAACATCCAAAAATGAGTAATAAGCAAGAACATTCAGACCTGAATCAGCAGACTCAGCTATTTCTGTGGTTCAGCCTCTGAATGAATTACAGTGTGACTTTGAAAAAGTCTGATCTTTTTATTACCTCCATTTGCTCACCAGTTACAAAATTAGATTAAACACACCAATTTTTTTTTTTAGGTGAGTGGATGAGAAAAATTTATAGAAACTACACAAATATCCCCTGGTCACTGACCAACTATATCCAGGCATCAAATATAAAGTAGGTGAGGAGTTCCTGTCGTGGCACAGAGGCAATGAATCTGACTAGAACCATGAGGTTTTGGGTTCAACCCCTGGCCTCACTCAGCGGGTTAAGGATCCGGCATTGCCATGAGCTGTAGTGTAGGTAGCAGATGTGGTACAGGCCATCTGGACCTATAGCTCCGATTGGACCCCTGGCCTGGGAACCTCCATATGCCGCAGGTGCAGCCCTAAAAAGCAAATTACATATATATTTTTTTAGTAGGTGATGCCCATATTAAAGCAACTAACTCTGCTTTAATTCTGCTTAGGGCAGTCAACAAAACTCCAGAACCTCCTGAACAGGAATCCTTAAGAGTCCCAAATTCCAAATTTGCAAACACTTAGCAAATTAAAATGAAATGAGGGTGTTCCCATCATGGCTCAGCGGTAACAAACCAGACTAGTATCCATGAGGACACACGTTTGATCCCTGGCCTTGTTCAGTCAGGTAAGGATCTGGCGTCCCTGTGGCTGTGGTATAGGCCAGCAGCTACAGCTCTGATTCAACCCCTAGCCTAGGAACTTCCATTTGTCACAGGGTGCGGCCCTTAAAAAGGCAAAAAAAAAAAAGGCTAGTTCCTTTTTTTTGCCTTAAAGAAAATAAAACTTCAACCTATTTAATGAGGTCCTATGATTTTCAGAACTCTAATCAATCTTCCTGTGAATTCCTCTCTCCTCATCCCTTGCCAAAGAGGTAAATCACTCCACGCTTCTTGCCTCCAGAGTACTGTACTGTCTATCTCTACATGTTCCTGTGTCAGTGAACCTTGGAAAGGCAGAAAAGTGATTTAAGGATTTTTTTTTGGCTTTTTGCCTTTTCTAGGACCGCATTCGTGGCATATGGAGGTTCCCAGGCTAGGGATTTAATCAGAGCTGCCGGCCTAGGGCCTAGGCCACAGCCATACCAATGCGGGATCCTAGCCGCATCTACAACCTACACCACAGCTCACTGCAATGCCAGATCCTCAACCCGCTGAGCGAGGCCAGGGATCAAACCCACAACCTCATGGTTTCTAGTCGAATTTGTTAACCACCGAGCCACGACGGGAACTCCAGATCTTTATATCACCTAGCATCTAACATACTGCCTGACACAATATGGCTGCCCAGCACAAACTGCATAAACATACTTGTTAAGTGAAGGAAACTAATACATCTCCAAACTCTAATGGTGCTGGGAAGAACAATCATTAATATTAACGAATATCTAAATTATGGTGACATCTTCATTTTTAGATAAATAATATATAAAATGAGTGTTACCTAGATAAGGAAGAAATACTCAATTTCTTACCAATATTAAAATCACAAAAATTAACTAAAGGGCTTTCCAATCATCTTCCTTCAAAATCAGGTTTTTGGGGGTTTTTAAGTTGGTTTTAGGGTCTGTTTGTTTTTATAATTTATCTGATGGATATGAGACTATAAACATTCCTTTTAACTTGTAAAAGAGGGAGAGCAAGCACGTAAAATGAATAGAAGAGGCCATTCTTAAGTATAAGAATCTATAAATGTAAAATTAAAGGTAGTCCATAGATTAAAATTAAAATGTGGTCAATGCAAGTAAGTATCAAACATCAACAGCATTTAGCTAAGAAGCAGCTATGCTCATTGAAAAATATCATTATTGTTTTCTAGATAAGCTATGGATTAAAGGAATATAAAATTTTAGCTTTTGGAACTACATTTGAAATTTTTAATAATTCAAATACTCACTACAACCTACCATCACATGCATAAATTCTCATTTTCCCCTGGTCATTAAATTCTGACACTCAGTATTTCACATAATAATTGAAAAGCTGTTAAACATGAAACAAGCTGACACTCTACCAAAGGGCATTTAAAGAAAGTAAGGACTAAAACAAGGATAAACTCACCACACTACCTGACATTTACCACAATGAGCTGACCCTTCAGCCTCTTCTCAGTGCCTGGCCCAGTCCAACAGATGCTAAGGAAGGTACCAGTAACATGGAGTGTGTTTTGGCCTGCTCACCATCACTATCTCCAAGCCACACCCTATTTCGACAGAGCCATGAAACCAAATGCAAGTGATCCTTAACATTCCATATCACTGTGTATTAATTTCTAAAAGCATGTATTAGATTTGGTGCATCAGCAAACAGCAGTGACCACTTAAGTTCGTTAAGGAGTGCACCAAGATCACTGAGAGAGAAACTACAAATCACATGCGTGCACAGCAGTGTGTCTATCAGAGCAGCCCTAGAATAGATGGCCTGTCAGAGAACCGTGAACAAGACCAGAGAACCGTGAACAATCTTGTTATTTTTAATGCTGCGGGATGAGGAGGGAAAGAGAATGATGGCTTTGCAAAGGGTGCCAAAAAGGAGTTTATCTGCCTGGTGTGACTCTGGACATAGAGAAACACAGATATTTTGGAGAAGTGGACAGGCCTTTCTTGAGATGACACGTAGGACAGCCACGGCTAAGCTCTTCCCTTTAAGGCCCTGTATGTAAATAGAAATTGACTTGATTGGCAAGCGCCCTGGGCCCTGGAAGCCCGGCGCTCACCTGCAAACACGTCCTGGAGGCCGCCAGCCCCTCGCTGCGACAGGTGAGCCGAGCCCCCCGCACCCGGCGCGCGGCCCAGCTCCGCGGTCCAGTCAGCCGAGCGACTACGGCCCGCGCGGGGCTTCCTGGCCGGGGCGGCAGCGGGGGCCGTGACGGCTCCAGAATCCCGTCCCAGGGAGGACTCCGGCCGTCTCTGGACCCTTGGGCTGTGGCTGGGCGACGCAGACGGTGAGGGCCCGGGCGAACTAAGCTGCCGGGTGGTGGTCCTGACGTAGCAGGGGGCGAGGAGTGGATGAGACCGGAGGCAACGTGGGCTGCGCGCCGGGCTGCCGGGTAGGTAGGCGACCGCGGGGGCGCCGGGCTTCGGTGCGCCCTCCTCGCGCCGTACACCGGGCCTCTGCAAGGCCTCTCGCTCCGCCAGGCCGCACTCCGCCCCCGGAGAGCCTCTGGGGGCGTCCTCGAAAGCATCCTCCTCGCCTTCCTCGTCAGTGTCCCCGGTCCCTTGTAGAGGGACTCCAGTCGAGGGCTCCCCAGGAGCAGGCTCAGGAGACGGAAGGGCGGCGGACGCGGACGAGTCTGGGGCTGGGGGCTGGTCGGTGCGCGCGGCCGGCTGCTCAGCGCTGGGGCCCGGCAGGGGTCGTTCCAGGCCCAGCAGGGCCCCGAACTGGTAAGAGGCAGAAGGGGGCGACGCTGCGGGTGACTCGGGGCTCTGGGGCTGCTGCTGCAGCTGCTGAAGGCGAATCGCCTGCTGGATATCTGAGAGCAAATCCTCCTGCTCCGTAGCCGAGTGAAAGCTGTAAAGGTCTGTGTCCGAGCCTGAACTGGTCCTTTGTCCATCCTGCGCCCCTGCGGCAGTCTCCGAATTCTCGGCGACCGCCGGGCCCCTGGCCTCAGCCGACCCGGGCCCCCCGAGACGTGTCACCTCGAAAGGGTCGGCACACTCGGTATCTGACAGGCCTGTGTCGTCGGCCGAGAGGCTGAGGTCCGGGGTTTTCGTGACCAAGGAGTGGGCGCTGTCCAGCTCCCCGGCCTGCAGGGCCTGGGGCTCCAGAACATCCTCACGTGAGCCGCCGGCACCTCTACCCTTAGATAGGGTCTTCCTGATTCGCAGGTTGGAAAAGACGGAGGCCTTGGGGTCCGACTTGCTCTTCTTCCTTCCAGGTTCCCCGCCCCCGCCCCCCTTGCCGTGCCTGCCCGGCGCCTTCTTGCCCCCGCCCCCCTTCTTTGTGCCCTCCGCGTCGCGGGGCCCGGCAACGTCCTCGCCGCCGCCGCCGCCGCCGCCGCCGCCGCCGCCGCCGCCGCCGCCTCCGTGCAGGGCATCGCCTGCGCTCCTCTTCGGCTTCGCGTCCTGGTTCCCCATGCTGCTGCTGCCGCCGCTGCTACTGCCGCCGCCGCTGCCTCGGCAGGTGCTCAGGCCATGCCGGCCTTCAGCCCTGCCGCTCTAGACTCCCGGCAAGCCAGACGGCGGGCGAGCATCTGAAAAGGAGAAGGCCGACCGCGCACCTGCAGCGCTTCACACAACGCGCCGCGGCTGCGCCCGCCCGCGCTGGACCGAACACGCTCACGCAGAGCCGCCAATGGAAGCGCGGGACACGCAGGGACACGCCCTCGGCCCCGCCTCTCGGCCGCTGAAGTGGAGAGCGCCCCTCTGTCTGGGGGACTTTAATCTCAGCCACAGGAATCGAATGCCAAACAGCTTGGCAGCTGGAAGATGCACACCGAACAAAAAAGGAAAATTTTAAAGGGGAAAAGGGAAGCCAAATTCCAGTTTAGAGGTGCAATGATATCAAGGCAACATACACTACCCTCTCCAACCTGCCCGCAGAAGCATGGCTCTTTAATAAATATTGGTTGAATGGATTGTTCTTTTCTTCAGTAATTGATAATCTTAAACACTGTTAATGTGCTTGACGTACGGTTTAGGAAAGGTTACTACACAAAGTGCTGGTTTTATGTTCATGCAGACTTTGCATCTGCATAAGAGAACATTAGTTGTCATTTCAAAATTTCATTTTTCAAACTTTTTTGACAAAATGGCAGGAGAGAATCAGAAAATACTGAGATTAGACTTGATTAAAATGCTAATCTCTAAATTTCTGTGTGTCTACCATAAAAACCAAACAGCATTTATATTCAAAAAGGGTGCATATACTTTAACTCCCAGGAGGTCAAACTCATCCATATTAAACATGTCCCTGTTGTTGCCACCTACAAAAAAGAAAAAGACAAAAAGGAAATACCCTTGGCACAAACACAAAAAAATCACGTTATGCACCTAAACCACTCCTTTCCCAAGCAAACCATTTGAGATAAACTTTGTCTTTGCCTTTGTTATAAAAGTTTGCAAAGTTGACTGCCTTGGGGAGCAAAACTTGCCACCCCAAACTGTTTCTTTGGCATTAGAATTAATTTAGATTATTTTTTAAGAAACAGAAGATAAAGGAAGTCTTTCTTTTTACTCCCACTTAGCTGCCTAAAGAATTCAGATAACAGAACTGAATAGAGCTATCTGCAGAGATTGCTGCTGGGTGTGATCAGGAAACTCCGAAAGACTAGAGATCAGAGTCCACCCTGCCCCTTGTCTCTGCAGGCTTTACCAGTGGCTTTTCTGTCTCCACGTGAATTGGCTTCCTCATCTTTGAAGTCCCAAACCACTACCCACAACATTCTCCTTTGTCTTTAGCTGAAGATGGTACTTAAAATGGGGCTTCAGCCATTTTGCAAATTACTCAGTTTTCCTGAGTCTCTCACATGCAGACATGTTACTAAACTTTTGATTTTCTCCTGTTAATCTCTCTTAATGTTTAGACCAGCCAGAAGAACCTAGAAAGGTAGAGAAAAATATCTTCCTTCCTGATAACTGTAAAGGAGTTTCTTAACATTCTGTGTCAATATTAGTATAAAAATTTCCTCCTTGCAAATCTTACCACTATTTTAATTACTCAGGAAATTTAATTACCTATTTTAAATACCTATATTTAAAAGATATTTTTAAACATCATCAGCATCTAAAGAAGCTCCAAGCAGAAAATTAAAATAGGTTGAAAGTGGAATTAATCAATAATGTTACAAATATTTAAGTTAGAAGTTGTTAATCACTATGAAAATTTGAAGTACCTAGCTAACATGTTGGGGGTTTTTTTCTTTTTTTTGTCTTTTTGCCTTTATGCAGAGCCGCACCCGTGGCATATGGAGGTTCCCAGGATAGGGGTCTAACAGGAGCTGTAGCTGCTGGCCTTCACCACAGCCACAGCAACGCGGGATCTGAGCCGCGTCTGCGACCTACACCACAGCTCATGGCAACGCCGGATCCTTAACCCACTGAGCAAGGCCAGGGATCGAACCTGCAACCTCATGGTTCTTAGTCGGATTCGTTAACCACTGAGCCACGAAGGGAACTCCCATGTTG
>PVHT020000052.1:336563-352696 GCA_004024745.2 Catagonus wagneri
TTTTTTTTTTTTTTTGGTTGTTGGGCTGCACTAGCAGCATATGGAATTTCCCAGGCTGAGTCAAATCAGAGCTAGTGCTGCCAGCCTACACCACAGCCACAGCAACGGGGGACCCAAGCTGTGTCTGCAACCTATACCACAGCTCATGGCAGCACCAGATCCTTAACCCACTGAGTGAGGCCAGAGATGGAATCCACATCTTTATGGGTGCTAGTCGGATTCATTTCCACTGTGCCACAATGGGAACTCCCTACATGATGCATTTTAAACGAAGCAAGTAAATATTCCTTTGCATATTATAAATGAATATTTTAAACCTCCCTCCTTTACCCATTTTAATCAAAAAAAATTTTTTATAAAATATTTATTAAAGTATGTCATGGTCTGTGCACACAGGTCGAAAGAAGAATTTTCAGACTCATATCAGGGTGAAAAGAAAAAAAGAGTTTATCAAGGACAGCGAGGTGGACAGAAAGTAGAATTTATTGACATAAGATACTGCAAATGGAGCCAGTCAACTTCCTGACAATCAGGGAGAGCATAATCAGGGCCAACGAGTGTGTGGTCATGTCTGTTTTTATAATCCAGGGAGAAGAGAGGTCTTGCGATACACCTGCTGACCTGCTGATTTGTTGCGGAAAGAGGGTTCTTACAGTACACTTGCTGGTTGCTTGGGGGCATATAAGGTCTCTATAGTGGTGAGTAAGGAGTGGGTCACATACCTTTCCTAGTAGAGGGTAGGAAGGAATAGGCCAGGTTACTGAAGTTGGGGGAAAAGGCATTACATTGAGACAGGTGGGGTGATGATAAGGGTCTGGTAATTCTTGTCTTGGCCAGAGGCTTTGAGTTCAATCTTCTTGAAGGGGCCTTGAAGCCCAACAAAGTATAGTTGATTTACAATGCTGTACCAATTTCTGTAGTACAGCAATATGACTCAGTCATATATTTGTTATATATACATATATACACATACATATATATAATTCTTTTTTAATATTATTTTCATCATGGTCTATCCCAGGAGAGAAAAAAAAAAACTGTTTTTAAGGTCCTATAATTCTTGGATGTAAAAGCACCGCACAGCAATAATTATTAACTTTTTCCTAATTATTTTCTTTAAAATAGATGATAATTTAAGGGCAGGTGACTAGTTGAGTGGCCCTCAGGTGGCCCTTTGAGTAAATAGTTCTGAGAAATCAACTTTAGTAATTTTGTCAGGATAATATCCCAGTCTCTGGTCAATTCCAGAGTACTTGAAAAGATTTTGTTTCGGGTTGTTCCTAAGACTGCTCTATTCCAGAATCCAGGTGCCTCCAAGTGAGCACAGTTTGCCTAAGGCTATAAGAATTTTCTGCATCTTTGAGGACTGAGGAATCATGGATCTTTATTTTTGCTTTCTTTTTAACAAGACATCTTTGACTCTGAACTATTTGTTTCCTATTTTTTTCTGAGGCACATCCTACAAGTTCTGAAGATCAAAGAAGAGAAGGAGAGAGGAAGGCAAAGAGAGAAGAAGAAAAGAGAGGGGAAACTGAGAGAAGACTTCTGATATTTTCACATACTTTGAATATGAAACAACAGATGACAGTTGTATAACAGGTCACAGATGGCAAAGCTCTATTACATGCAAAGGCTTATCTAAAACTCACAGATGTACATGGTAGGGAGGTAGGTACTTTAAATCCAATTTAATTAATAAACAAGCTCAGACTAAGTGATTTCTCCAAAGTCACATAGCAGCAAATGCAATACTTGAGTCTGTAACCGAGTAGGACCCTGTGAGGCCTTCCCAGAGTGGATCACCACCCTCCACTTGTGTCCTCCACCTTCCTTTTTATCTACAGAAAAACTTTAAAAAGAACCAATTTAATCATAGAAATTTCCAAAAAAAAAAACAGAGAAGAAAGAAAACAGTATTAATAATTCAGCCATTCAACAAAATCAAGGATCTTCAGTTTTCCAAGGACTATAGAAAATATTCTGAGCCATGTCCTTTGAGCTATATTGCAGGTGCCGAAGCCGCACTGAGTGAAAGAAGTCAACTGTATACTGCTGACAAGCACTCAGACCCCAGACTGGTTGGAACAAGGTCGATGACCCTGACTCCCAATTACCTCACCGCCCACCAGTAAGGAAAATGTCCACAAACTGATCACACCCAGCTCCCCAAACATTACAAGACTCCTCACCACCCCCTCCAAGGGGGGCACAGTCCTTGAGGCACTAGCCTTCTGTGTCCCCTCTTTGCCTGGCAATTAAATGCCTTATATGGAACTTCAAGGCTTCTCCAAGGAAATAAAACTCAAAAAGCCTCTGACTGAGATAAGACTTGCCAGACCCTTATCATCCCAGCTGCACCTGTCTCGCTGTAATTGCTACAACGTTTCTAAGGACCTCCCCACCCCCACCAACTTGGCCTACTCCTTCCTGCCCCCTAATAGAAAAGGTATATAGCCCACTCCTTACCCCGCCTCTACAGGGGGAACATATGCCCCCAACCAACCAGCAAGTGTATCCAAAGACTCCAGCCTTCCCCAACCAATCATCAGGTCAGTAGGTGTATGGCAAGATCACTCCTCATACTCCTGTGCCTTTGGGCTATAAAAACAGACATGACCATGTGCCCAGAGTCGGCTCTCCCTGATCATCAGAAAGTCGGTCCACTGTATTAACAATATCTCTTGCCTCAATAAACTTGTCTTTTCTACACCTTGCTTTAAATCCAGAAAATTCTTTTTCCACTATATGCAGAGACCCAAAAACTAAACATAATGAATAGGACAGCACCTCTTCAACCAAGAGTGATCCAGCCCAAAATGTCAATAATGCTGTGGTGGAGACCCCTGTCTTATATCATGATTCCGCTCACGGAGCTGATAGTGAAACAAGCAGGACCCTGTGGGACCTTTATGGGCACAAAAGCCTTTCCGTGTCCTCATTTCTTGTTTGTAGGAAAAATGCTTCAGCCTCCTAGGCCCTCTCTGAGTCCCAAAGAACAGATTTAAGCAGTTATTAGGCCCATAGAGTCACAGGACTCCCCATTCCTATTCCTCCTGAAGGGATGTAGATAACAGTCTGACACACATCTCCGAGTACTTCCACAGAAACTAAAACCCCCACAGATGCAGGGTGGTGACTATATGCTACAGGCACATGGACCCCAGACTGGTTGAAACCACAGGCTGGTGACTGAGATTCCTGGACCACCACCCTGTTACCTGCTCACCAACAAGAGGAGGGTCACACACCCTGCAGCTCTTCCTCCAAATTATGCCTATAAAAACTCTCCCCTCAAAACTCTTGCGGAGGTTTGTTCAGCCCTTTAGTGAAATTTTCTCTGCTCCAAACTTCCACATTTCTGTTTGTTGGTCTCACTGTGCAAGGGGCACACAGACATAGATTGGACAAAAATAGTGTTTACTGAATGAGTAAAAAAATTAAAATTCTTTCAAAATTATATTTTACTCTTTTTTTTTGGCCATGCACCTGAGCCAAATGACAATGGTGAGAGGTAACCATTGGCCAGGTGACAGTGCCAGAGCCTTAACTTGCTGAGTCACCAGGGAACTCCAAGATTTTATTTTATTTTATATTTTAGTATAGTTGATTTACAATATTCTGCCAATTTCTGCTGTACAGCCAAGTGACCCAGTTATGTGTGTGTGTGTGTGTGTCTGTGTGTGTGTATACATATATACACACACATTCTTTTTCTCATTTATTATCCCCCACCAGATTTTAAACACTGTGTCTATATCACCAAAGATCTTAAATGAGGAATTAACTCTCCTTTGAGATATTTGTACACAAAGCACTTCCATGAAATTATACATCTCTATAACTATTCCAATTCTCTACACAATTGATAACATTATAAAAAGTCCTTTCTGTTATCAGAAATTTTCTGGTAACCAGAACAGAAATCTCAGAGCTATATGTAGTTTTCAATTTTAACCACAATCTTTCATTTTATCACCAAAGCAGCATTTAGAAATAAAAAGTTTACAAAATGGAAAAAGTTAAATAATACTTCCCCAAGCCATATAGAATGCACTACAAATTTGTTTTTATATTAGAAGAGTTAAGGGAGTTCCCTGGTGATCTAGTGGTTAGGACTCAGCACTTTCACCACTGCAGCCTGTCCTGGAAACAGTACAATTCAAGCTGATGTTGTGGTAGGAAAAAAAAAAAAAAAAAGTTGAGGCAAAGAGCTCTAAATCACTGCTGCAAATGGAACATAAACTTTCTTCTTAGACTCCTTGGCACACTTTAGTTTTCAACACATATTAAGCCAAAAGTTTTTGGATTGTTTGCATAGGGGAGCAAAATTTGCCACCACTAAATGTCCCTTTATATTATTATTTTGTGCTGAAAATAATTAAGGCCCAAAAGACTCAGGAAGAGTCTTTGACCTTCCCAAGAGTAAAATAATTAAATAAAGGAGTTCCTGTTGTGGCTCATCAGGTTAAAAACCCAACTAGTATCCACGAGGATGTGTCTTCGATCCCTAGCCTCACTCAGTGGGTTAAGAATCCAGGGTTACCTTGAGCTGCAGTGTAGGTTGTAGATGTGGCTTGGAACTCGAGTTGCTGTGGCTATGGCCGTGGCCAGCAGCTGCAGCTCCCTTCTGACTCCTAGCCTAGGGACTTCCATATGCTCAAGAGTCACCCTAAATAATAATAATAATAAAATGAGGAATTCAGTCTTTTTTGTGAATTATTGAGTTTTCCTGTGTCTCTCCCACATACATGTTATCAAACTTTTGTTTGATTTTCTCCTGTTAATCTGTCTCATATCAACTTAATTTTTAGACCAGCCAGACGAACCTAGAGGAGTAGAAAATAATGTCTTCATCCCTGACAGCAACTGAGAAACAAAGGAAAAAACCAAATTATTTATTATGCTCTTTTGTCACAAGAAATCTATAAAGCCAAAGAGTTCTAGTATTGAACTCTTCAATACCCTTTGTCAATGAGGTTGGCCTTTCTACCCAAAAGGGATCATTCAAGAACTCTTAAGTTAGTCATTAAAAACCATTCAGAATTAACAATAGAAAGACCACTCTGAGTGCCTCAGCCCATAATGTACCTTGTCCAGGGGCATGAAGTGACAAGAAGCGTTCTCAAGACAGAGCCTGAAAGAAATTAAGGTTAAAGAAGGCTTAGCCTTAGAATTGCATTCTTCAGTAGAAACATAATGCAAGTCTTAGTGGTAATTTTTAATTTTCTAGTAGCCACATTAAAAAGGTAAAAGAAAAAGAAAATTAATTTTAATGACATTTATTTAATCCAAAATATCCAAAATAGTTCAAGAAAACAAGTCAATAAAAATTACTAAGGAAATATTTTACATTAATTTTTTCATACTAAATCTTTAAGATCCAGCACCAATTACAATTTGAGACAAACCGTTCAGGGAAATTGATTGCAAATTTCAGTTATGAAGCACAGACTAGGGACTGAACTTGGGGCTTTACGTCCAACTCTATGGATCATTTTATTTAGGACAATGTGCTTACCCCTCTGCATCATTTTCTTTTACAACACATACCTACCCCAGTAAAACCATGAAGAAATAATGAGCAAATTGCCTAAGAATTCCCAGCATGAAATGTCTTTAGAGTGTGTCCAGATATTTGGCTTTTCAAATTTTGTTGATTTATAATTTAATTCCATTGTAGTTGGAGAACATACTCTCTATTTCTTTTTATGAGTTTTATGGCCCAGATATGCTCAGTCCTGGAGAATGTCCCATGTGTGCTTAAATGTATATCCTTTAATATCTTAGATTCTGTTTTGGAAACTCTCACCTGGACTACAAATATTGCAGCTAAGTAATCACTTACCTCTATTTCTATCTCTGTTCCCTTGAAATCCAGCCTAATTCTCCAGTACAAGCCACATGTGTCTAACAGACATTGCTTTTTCTTTCTGGGCCAAAAAATAAACAGGATTGCGTTTTGGGTAAATTCATCATGGGATTCTGTAGGGACATTCCAGAGGTAGCTTTCTAAAAAGTGTTCATGCTATGAACCAGGGGAGGTAAAATATTGCCTTTGTATTCATTATACTTTTTCCATAATCTGAACATTTTCACTGTTAAGTATGTTGATGTCTGATAGGTAGTGCAAATTAATGCTTGACTACATATTTTATCTAGTGGAAGTTCAAAGCTTTACAGTCTAAACGAACACCTAACCTGGACCCCAAGACTGCCAGGAACAAAAAGACCTCATTGTGTGATCCCACAGTGGAGGCATTGCTTTCCTATAAAAGGGAAAGTACTTCCTGGAGCGACACTGAGTGAGGAAAGGTGCTTTGAAATCAAAAGAGACATTTGCAATTTCCACTGGGTGAGGTTCTCAGAATCATGTTTGTGAGTTAAAAAGTTTGTGGAGATTTACACTTTGTTAGGTTTGCCAAGGGAGGAATCTGCAAGGCCTAGTTGGTAAAGCAAAAGAGGTTTATTAAGGCATCAGGGAGGCACAGGCTGAGCTCAAGAGGGGGCCAGCCCTGACTGCGAGGAGGTGCTAGGCTTATAAAGGATCTGTGGCAGGAATCTGTGGTTGGATGGAGTTCATGGCGGGAAATTGTGGCAGGAACAATGGAGGAGGAGGAGGGGAAGACCAAGGAGGGAGAAGTGGGGAGCGGTAGGTGGTCAAGTCCCATGACAGAGGGCAGTTAATCCTTGTAGGTGGTTAATCTATGCTCCACATTCCAGGAAAGGGTATAGATAGGGTGCTGAGCCATTCCCATGTCCGCAGCAGGTCTCCAAGGTGAAGAGCCATTTTTGGAGGGTGGGGGGAGTCTGTTTCCATCCTCCTGGGAATCTAGCACATTTGTCACCTTGTTAGTAAAACTGCCTTGGCTTCTGCTCAAAGATTCATTGATTCTATGCATCATGCAGATATCCCCAGGCCAGGGATCAAACCCACACCGTAGCAGTAACAGATTCATAGCTGCAAGGCTACCAGAGAACTCCTCTCTGCCCTTTTAGCTTTTGCTCGAGACCACATCTTAGACCATATCTTAGAATAAAGTTTTTTTAAAACTCCTATGCTTTTAACCACCAACCCTAACAAAGTTTGGTTTGTTTTTGTTTTGCTAACTTGAAGAAAAAAAGATCCAGCATCAACTTTACACAAACAGCCATATCTTACTTCAGACCAGCCACACTCACCTGTGTGGCAGCCCTGTGTAGTGAATGACTGCTCTTTTGGGACAATGAGGCCTTACCTTTGATTTCTCAAAGCTTCTGGAGCAACTCTTAGAATCTGCAAAGTCTGATACCTATCGCCATTGAGTTGTTAAAAAGAGTATGACGTATTTTGATAGGCTTAAAATGACACATGGGTGGAATTCCCTTGTGGCGCAGAGGATTAAGAATCCAGTATTGTCTATGCAGTAACCCTGGTTGCTGCTGTGGTGCGGCTTTGATCCCTGGCCTGGGAACTTCCATATGCCATCGGTGGCCAAAAAAAAAATGACACGTAGATATTAAAGCTCTACATTTTTTTATGTGTAAGCATAACATTTCTTCTCTAACACACTGGGAAAAAAATTATCATTTTTTAAACCATTTGCTTTATTAGGAATTTTTTTATTGTTTTGGTCTTTCTGTCTTTTTAGGGCCTCACCCGTGGCATACAGTGGTTCCCAGACTAGGGGTTGAATCAGAGCTGTAGCTGCTGGTCTATACAACAGCCACAGCAATGCCAGATCTGAGCTGCATCTGCAACCTACACCACAGCTCACGGTAATGCCAGATCCTCAACCCACTGATCAAGGCCAGGGATCGAACTCACATCCTCATGGATACTAATCGGGTTTATCAACCACTGAGGCACGATGGGAACTCCTAAGGAAAAATTTCAGTGATCTCAGATTCATCATCTTCCCACACATAGAAAAACACTACAAACATTAACTTGAAATATTTGTTGTTTGTGATTAGTCAAGCCAGTCTTTTACCAATAATTGACTATGTGTATTTCCTGGCCAAAAAAATTCATATATATCCTGGCTCCCTACCTCTTCAGAGCAGTTCCTTAGAGCTCTCTGAGAGGTTGTCTCCCAGATTATAGTCCCCAGTAAGTTTCCCAAATAAAACTGTTGTGCAGTTTTGGTCAACAGACAGAAGAGAAGAAAGTATATTCCAGAAAGCACTCCAGTTTTAGTAATCTTTTCTCTGCCTTAACTACTGAAATAGCTGCCCACGAAAATTAGGCCAAACACATGAATTTTCATTAAGTCAAGATTCCACAAATACCATGCATACACATTTTTTTCTAATAAACGTGAGTTTGTCCGTGGATATTCCAGAAGATTATCTTAATGTTGATTTAAATCACAAAGCGCCCTAAAATCTTCACTATTTATCTATACATATACTTTACAAGATGTTTTTACATTGAATTCTAAGGGTCAGCATTTTCTCCTAGAATGTAAGAGTCAATTTGGTTAATTCTCACAATATGGGAAAAGGTCAAGAGTGAGGACGAGAAAATAAACATTTCAGTTTAGGGGCTATGGCTTACCCAGGAAATATAAAACCTTTGCAGCCAACAAAGAAATTAAGGGCACTTGTTCTGATAAGAAATGAATCCAAAGCAAGTTTGAAACTCACATCTCTCAAAACTGATCCTTCCAGAGACTTATACTCAGATAATTTACACTTCTTCTAGAGAAGATAAAGTTTGGTGAGAGATTTGATTCCATTCACCTGTGTTAGAACTTTAGCCATGTTAGAGCATTCTGACCTCAGGGTGCTCCCTGGGCAAGGAAAAATTTTTACCCTTGACAACATAACTAGTTTTTCTTGTAATTGTGTAGAAACAACTGTCACTAGAGTTTCAGGGTAAAGTTGCATTACTTGCTTATTGGGAATTCATTTGTGAAATACTTTATGTATTTGTTTTTGTCTTTTTAGGGCCACATCTGTGGCATATGGAAGTTTGCAAGCTAGGGGTCGAATTGGAGCTGCAGTTGCCAGGCTACACTACAGCTACAGCAACGCAGGATCTGAGCCATGTCTGCAACTGACACCACAGCTCATAGCAATGCTGGATCCTTAACCCACTGAGTGGATCCAGGGATTGAACCTGTGTCCTCATAGATAACAGTCGGGTTTGTTACTGCTGAGCTACAGCAGGAACACCTACCTTAACACTTTAAATCCTCCCTACCTCAGAGAACAGGGATTTGGAAGTCTGCCTTTCCTTGCCTGAGTTACTACATTAAAGACAGCCAGAGCTAGGAGTTCCCATCATAGCTCAGCGGTTAACAAACCCAACTAGTATCCACGAAGACGGAGGTTCAATCCCTGGCCTTGTTCAGTGGGTTAAGGATCCAGCTTTGCCGTGAGCTGTGGTGTAGGTCACAGATGTGGCTCAGATCTGGCATTGCTGTGGCGTAGGCCAGCAGCTGCAGCAACAATTCGATCCCTAGCCTGGGAACTTCCATATGCCTTGGGTGCAGCCCTCAAAAGCAACCAGAGTCAGAGGCCTGTGGTCTGGCGGGAGGTTGTTCGGCTGGGGTGCTACAGCAACACGGGGATAGACCCAGTGGTCTTGCTACACAGGGATAGAGGCAGGTGATCTCTCCAGGCAGCAACAACCAGCTCAGAACAGGAGTGGTTCTGTGTAGAAGGGAATTTCCCCTTGAACTGACACCTTATTGTAGCAGTTCTGACCTGGCCTCTTTTAACGAGCGATTCTGGTCTGTTGGATGACCTTAGGCTCTTTTTTTTTTTTTGTCTTTTTGCCTTTTTTTTTTATCTAGAGCCGCACCGGTGGCATGTGGAGGTTCCCAGGCTAGGGGTCTAACAGGAGCTGTAGCCGCCGGCCTTCGCCACAGCCACAGCAACACGGGATCCAAGCCGTGTCTGCAACCTACACCACAGCTCACGGCAACGCCGGATCCTTAACCCACTGAGCAAGGCCAGGGATCGAACCCACAACCTCATGGTTCTTAGTCGGATTCATTAACCACCGAGCCACGAAGGGAACTCCAGGCTCTTTTTATAAGCTGTTCTGGTCCTTCCCCTTAGCCCGTTGCCCCTGAGCGAAAAAGTGCTCCTGCCGGTTATATATGAGGTCACAATCAAGAGTCAGGCAGCAGTGTACAGCAAGTTTTATTTACACCCTCAAAGAGAGCGGGCAGCCCTGGGGTTGAGACTGGTGCTGGCTGCAACCGGGTCTCTCCTTATAATCCTATATCACAGACCAGTTTGCGGACCCCTATTCTCTTGCTCCAGGCCCACTAATTTCCTGTCCCAACCCCCCCTGCACCATGCGTGCATGGGGGTGGAGGTGTTTGGATCCTCTGATTGGTTTCTGGCGAGGATGCCTTATTTGAATGGGAAAAAGTTTACAGGAAGAGCATTCTTTTGGTATCTACATGAGTCTTCATTGTTTGATCACAAGCCTTCAGCTTTTGAATCACCTGGGTCAGAGTCCCTATTCTATCCTAACATATTCATCTCATCTTGTCTTCTAGAATCTTCCTAGCCAAATAAACACTTTCTAAGCATTTCTTCCTCAGCCCCAGTAAAGCTAATGGGATTTTTTCTAAGGTGGATGCATATACAAGATTTAAAAAGACAACAACAATTAAAATAGCCGTTGAAGAGTTAAGTGGTTCCTTTCATAATTTAAAATGTCCCTCCTTGGGGAGTTCCCGTTGTGGCTCAGTGGAAACAAATCTGTTGAGTGTCCATGAGGACAGGGTTGGTTAACTGGCCTCACTCAGTGGGTTAGGGATCTGGTATTGTTATGACTCGCTCAGTGGTTTAAGGATACAGTATTGCCGTGGCTGTGGCATAGGCTGGCGGCTAAGCTCCAATTCAACCCCTAGCCTGGGAATCTCCATATGCTGCTTATGCAGCCCTAAAAAATGGGGGAAAAAAAAGTCCCTTCTTGGGACTTTCTGGAGTTGTTGAATCTGGAGTGCCTGAGGAGAAAGGCCCAGAGTGTGCCAACTTGTCTCCATCAAGCCAGTAGTTGTATTGGCCTCAGGCAGGCAATGATGGGTTGGAACATGTTCTCCTGAACTGGGTGAGGCAAAACAGACAATGAACAACCCAATTAACTGCATGATTACAAATTGTTATGCTGCAGACTTGAAAGTTAAGAACAGGTGCTCTGGAGTTCCTATTGTGGCTCAGCAGTAACGTATCCAACTAGTATCCATGAGGATGCAGTTTCAATCCCTGGCCTCACTAAGTAGGTTAAGGATCTGGCATTGCTGTGAGCTGTAGTGTAGATTGCAGACACAGCTTGGATCTCATGTTGCTGTGACTGTGGCATAAGTCAGTCGCTGCAGCTCTGATTCGACCCCTAGCCTAGAACTTTCATATGCTGTAGGTGTGGCTCTAAAAAACAAAAACAGGTGATTTGTCTAAGGATGAGAATAACCAGCTTTAAAGTGGGAAGTCTGGGAAAGCGTCTCCAAGGGCCTGATATGCATGACAAGAGATGGAGGTTGAGGATTCAGACAAAATATGTGAGAATAGTATTTGGGCAGAGGAAAAAGTATGAATCAGGGTTTAGGAAGCCACACAACTTACTGGTGAAAGCAACTGGTAAGGTAGTTCCATGCCTCAGAATCTATGACTCTACTTTTCACAGCATCTAATTTCCTGGAAGTCTCTTAATATTTTTATTTCCATTTACCACCTATTTTCAGTATAACAGAACGGAGTATAAATTATTTAATATCTTTTAAGAACCATCTGGTCCTTGCAATTATTTACATTGAAAGGATATGAGGCAAGTGATGGCATGGAATGAGGGAACAGATTAATGGACCCACCTTAGGGACAGCTGCAAACGGACCCACTCACTCCCCATGATTTTGATAGTTATCTAGCCTCTGTCCTTTTTCTGTCCCTAAAACCACTGTAAAAGTCATATTTTAACCATCTCCTACTTCCTCCCTCACCATTCTACCGTAATAAATTAAATCCTCCTCCTTTCTTTAATGTTACTTGTTCAAAGTAGCTTTCATTTACAGGGAGAATTGACCTTAGAGAAAGAAGTTTCAAATCTTGACTTTACCATTTACCTTGAGTGATTTGGGACAAATAATTTCTCTGAGGTTCAATTTCCCCATCTGTAAAATAAGTATAAGAGCAGTTTTTTGTTTGTTTGTTTGTTTTTGTTTTTTTTGCCTTTTAGAGCCACAGTCTGCATATGGAAATTCCCAGGCTAGGTGTCGAATCAGAGCTACAGCTGCCAGCATACTCCATGGCAATGCAGGATCCAAGCCAAGTCTGCGACCTACAACACAGCTCATGGCAACACCAGATCCTTAACTCACTGAGCAAGGCCAGGGATCAAGCCAGCATCCTCATTGATACTAGTCAGGTTCGTAACCTGCTGAGCCAAAATGGGAACTTCCAAGAGCAGCTATTTTATAAGATCATTGCTAGGACTGAATTAGGTAATATATACAAATGGCCTAGTATATATCAGATGCTCAGTGAATGTTGAATAAAGGAAATAAGCATCAGTTATGTAATCCAAATACCTCTAAATGTCTTCCAGGTACCCTGGAAACGTGGCAAGGCAGAATTTTTAGTTCACTAGGACAGAGTAAGCCTGCCAGGCATGAGAAGCTGAACATTCTCAAGTTCTGTGGCTAGAAGTCCTGTCATGATCTTGTCATCAAAAAGCTTTTACTTATGCAACCTCAGATGAGTGCCAAGGGCTGAGTGTTTTCCTGGTTGGTCCAAGGTTCTTCTGCTCCTAATCCTGGATTTTATACACCTTAGCCTCTGAGGTGTGGGTTAGGAGAGCCTGAGTCCTGAGTCTCTGTACCCAGGACCCATAACCAGAAGATTTGAGTTTTGAGTCCACTTCAGGGACAGACTGTTTAGCTAATAAATTCCAACCAGACAGGAATCCACCCAGCACCTCAGATCTGACTGCATCTAGGAATTTCCTCAGAATTCATTCTCTGAGCTAGAATACATTTTCATGATCTAATAGTGAAAGTTAATGATTTTAGTAAATGTGTAGACAAAGTACTATATCCATACAAAGGAATACTATTTGGCAACAAAAAGTGTGGAAGTACTGATACATGTTAACACATGAATGAAACTCAAAAACATTAAGTGAAAGAGCCAGACAAAAAGTCCACCTCTTGTACAACTCCATTTATATGAAATGTCCAGAAAAGGGAAATTTAGGAGTTCCCATCTTTGCTCAGCAGAAGCGAACCCAAGTAGTATCCATGAGGACGCAGGTTCAATCCCTGGCCTCGCTCAGTGAGTTAGGGATCCAGGGTTGCCATGAGCTACAGTGTAGGTCACAATGCAGCTCGGATCTGGTGTTGCTGTGGCTGTGGTGTAGGCCAGCAGCTACAGCTCCGATTTGACCCCTAGACTGGGAACTTCCATATGCTGTGGGTGGAGCCCTAAAAAGACAAAAACAAACAAACAAACAAAAAATCGAAAAGGAAAATTTATAGAGGTAGAAGGTAGATTATTTGTTGCCTGGGATTGGAGGTAGGAATAGGGAATAACTGTAAATGGGCATGAGTTTTATTTTGGGAGGTGAAAATGTTTTAAAATGAGATTGTGGTGATGGTTACCCAATTCTGTGAATATGCTAAGATATTATTGAATTAAAGTAGGTGAATTTATGGCATATATATTATACCTTCACAAAATCATTTATAAAATATTAATTTAAAAAGTGAAAAATTCACATTTTGGGCCTCAGTTTAGAGGCACTGATTTCCAGATAAGATACGGCCTGTGTCCCATTGCTCTGCAGCCTTAGCCTGGGTGCCTAAATTCAACTCACCTCTCAGGTTCCAAAAGGAATTTCACAAAGTGGGTTCCAGAGATGAATGTCCCCAAGTCCTGAAGGCTGTGGTGGCTGTGGGACGTCCTGTTTCATTTGATAGGTCAAGCAAGGAAAGGACTCTAGCTGGGTTTGTCATGATATTGACAGGGACAGGCTGGCTGGTACACACATTATGAATTTGAGGTTCCTAGCCTCCAAAGACTATTTCTTATTAACAATAGATGATCTAAGGAGGAGCTAAAATTTTCTTCAAAAGTGCTCAAAATGGACCGAAAATGTGTTACCTGTCAGTGAAAGTGACAGGAGAAATTTGGACATCTCAAGCCCCATCAAGGGAAGCTTTTTGAATCAGCTTCTTTTTCTTTTTCTTTTTCTTTTTTTAAGGGCCACGCCCACGGCATATGGAGGTTCCCAGGCTAGGGGTCCAATAGGAGCTGTAGCTGCTGGCCCACGCCACAGCCACAGCAATGCAGGATCCGAGCCGCGTCTGTAACCCGCACCACAGCTCACGTCAACACCAGATCCTCAACCCACTGAGCAAGGCCAGGGAGCAAACCCGCAACCTCATGGTTCCTAGTCAGATTCATTTCCACTGCGCCACAATGGGAAATCCCTTTTTTTTTTTTCCATGGCATGCGGAAGTTCCTGGGCCAGGGATCAAATCCACACCATAGCAGCGACCCAGGTTGCTGTATTAACAACACTGGATCCTTAACACTGAGTCACAAGGGAACTCCCTGAATCAGTTTTTAATTTTTTCTTCACTGATTACAAAGAGATATCCAATCATAAGAAGGGAAGAACTAGGCAGAGTGGGAAACTAAACTCAAGACCAAGTTTTGTTTTCTAATCCCCAAATAAGTGCTCAAATGGTTAATTACTCATGTATATACAAATAGTCTCAGGAAACATGTAGATGCAAGGAAACAAAATCCACTCAAGGTTCTATTTTTAGACCATTTCAGTGGTCTAAAAAGGTAAAAAGGGTTTTCTTTTAAGGACATGATGGGCATTTGCATGAACTTCTAAGGACAGAAAACAAAACACTGGGCCATTAGCAGTGACTTAAAAGGCATCACACACCTGCTTTCTCTGTCTATCTCCTGTGACTGTCTCTTGCCTCTACTCCAGTGCATCTGCAACCTCCTGTTTCCTCTGCTAAAACAGCTGCACGTGGCCTGAAATGGCTGAACAAGGCCAGGTTCTACATCACCTACTTCAGGTACTGAACAGTGTTTGATTAATCCCAACTAAGGGCTGCTGTTCCACCAGTATCAAGTGTTCACTTGATCCGCTAGCTGATACCATGAGAGAAAGTTCACTAGGTCAGCCATGATTACAGAAACCCACCATAATAGGCAGCATAATGGCCCCAAAGATGTCCACATCCTAGTTTCCAGAAACTGTAAGTATGTTACATAGGAATTAAGGTGGCAGATGGAATTAAAGTTCCTAATCAGCTGGCCTTGGGAGGAGGAGGTTATCTTGGCTTGACCAGAAAGGCCCAGTGTAATCACAATGGTCCTTATAAGTGAAAGAGGGAGGCATGAGAGTCAGCATCACAGAAAGAAATGTGAAGACAGAGAAGTGAACAGAGTGATGGAGGAAGGGTCCATGAACCATAGAAATCAGGTGGCCTCTAGAAGCTGGAAAAGTCAAGAGAATGAATTTTTGTCCAAGAGCCTCCAGGAGGAACGCAGCCTTGCTGACATACTGATTTTAGGATTACACTGGTACTATTTTAAGCCACTAAATTTGTAGCAATCTGTTATAGCAACGTTAGAAAACCAATGCATTGTTTAAAAAATGAATTCCTGTGTTGCACAGATTAGCTTGAGAAGGACTTAAAATTTAGTCTTTAGACCTTACTCATTTGCAAATTTTATTTCTTCTTGAAGATTTTTTTTTGTTTTTTATAAGGTAACATTTAAATACACATTTATTCATCATTTTTTTCATTTAATGGATTTTATTTCAATTATAGGTGTACATAAATCATCACAAGTCAATTTTATAGATTTTGTATCCCAAACCCCCAGTGCATCCCCCCACCCCCCAGATTGTCTTATTTGAAAAACCAAGGTTTTCCAAAGTCTGTGAGTCATTGTCTGTTCTACAAAGAGGTTCATTGTGTCTTTTTAGTTTCCACATGTAAGCGGTAGCATTGGGTGTTGCTGTCTAATTGTCTGACTGGTTTCACTTCGCATGATAATTTCTAGGTCCATCCATGTTGCTATAAATGTTGGTAATTCGTTCCTTTTAATGGCTGAGTAACATTCCATTGTGTGTATGTACCATATCTTCCCTATCCACTCCTCTG
>PVHT020000052.1:353696-381679 GCA_004024745.2 Catagonus wagneri
TAAATGTTGGTAATTCGTTCCTTTTAATGGCTGAGTAACATTCCATTGTGTGTATGTACCATATCTTCCCTATCCACTCCTCTGTCGATGGGCATTTAGGTTGTTTCCATGACCTGGCTATTGCATAGAGTGCTGCAATGAACACTGGAGTACATGTGTCTTTTCGAGTCATGGTTTCCTCTGGATAGATGCCCAGGAGCGGGATTGCTGGATCAAATGGTGATTCTATTTTGAGTTTTCTGAGGAATCTCCATACTGTTTTCCACAGTGGCTGCACCAGTTTGCATTCCCACCAACAGTGTAATAGGGTTCCTTTTTCTCCACACCCTCTCCAGCACTTATTGTTTGTAGACTTTTTGATGATGGCCATTCTGACTGGTATAAGGTGGTACCTCATAGTGGTTTTGATTTGCATTTCTCTAATGAGGAGCGATGTTGAACATCTTTTCATGTGTTTTTTGGCCATCTGCATGTCTTCTTTGGAGAATTGTCTGCCTAGATCCTCTGCCCATTTTTGGATGGGGTTGTTTGTTTCTTTGGTGTTGAGCTGTAGGAGCTGTTTGTAAATTTTGGAGATTAATCCCTTATTAGTTGAATCATTTGCAAATATTATCTCCCATTCTGTGGGTTGTCTTTTCGTTTTGTTTAGGGTTTCCTTAGCTGTGCAGAAACTTTGAAGTTTAATTAAGTACCATTTGTTTATTTCTCTTTTTATTGTCCTTACTCTGACACATGGATCTGAGAAGATGTTGCTATCATTTATGTCAGAGAGTGTGTGGCCTATGTTTTCCTCTAAGAATTCTATAGTATCTGGTCTTATATCTAGATCTTTAATCCATTTTGAGTTTATTTTTGTGCATGGTGTTAGGAAGTGTCTTCTTGATGATTTTTAAAATTATAGTTGATTTACAATGTTCTGTCAATTTCCACTTTACAAAGTGACCCAGTCATATACACACACACACACACACACACACACACACACACACATATATATATACACTTTTTTTCTCACATTATCCTCCATCATATTCCATCACAAGTGACTAGATATAGTAAATTTTATATCTATAAATTCAGGGAAAAACTGTATTAAAATATTACTAGGAAAAGTGCTGTTTATATTGTCTTCCTATGCTGGGCTCCAGAATCTTGATGGCAACTGTTCATTTGGCTCACAATTGATTCAGACATCTATACAAAGTCATACATAAAATGGTTCTTCAATTTGTGACATTGAAATAACAAGTGCTGATTAAGATAGAGTTAGCTAAAGAATCAGCACCCCAACTAGTTTACTTAACAATTAACCTAGAGAATAAATAAGATATGGCTTTGTTAAAGTTATCACCCTATTCTTTATTAGAAATTTAATACAATTTTAATCCCTGTGCCTTTGGTTTCAGTTTTTATTTGACTATAACTCTCTGCCCTCAGCCTAACTATAATGCATCCCCAGATCCACTTGCCTATTTTACATTTCCTCTGGGTTGACTCAGACCAAAATAATCAACCAACTATACTGCACCTTGCCTCCCACCTCATGCTCTATCATCCTTTATTTGCTGACTTATGAGGTTGTCAGAGAAATCAGAAAGTCAGTCTAAATGCTTGTCAATTTTTTTAAAATTCCTGAAAGTTTCTTAAATCTGCCCTCTTCCCTGCCATGGCCATAGTCAAGCCTGAGTCCTCAGCTTCTCTCTCCAGGAGCACCTTCACAGCTTCCTCATTAGTCTATATCAAGGCATGTGAAATTCAATCCTTTCCAAGCAGAACACAGGAAAAAATTCTAACATGTAAATCTAATAATTTATCACCACTATGTGTCGGAGCCAGCCGACAACGAGCAGGTCCCAAAACCTGTGCTGCAGGACTAAGAAAAGAAAGAAGACACAAAAGGTGGGGTTGAGAGGGACACAGTCTAAGTCCCCCAGACGCTAGGCTCAGAGTGGACCCCGAGTTTATTTTCAGCTTGACTTTTAAACATTCTTTCCAGAAACAGGTGCAATCAATCATAAACACTGTTTGATCTTAAGCCATGGTACTCGTCAACTTGCAAAGATAGTGTCTTGACACTTTTACGACCGGGATCCTGCCTCCCTAGTGCCTTATCCGCAGCCCAAGACCACCTGCCATAAACATTCCGAAGGAGTGGCGGGACAGAGGTTGTCCTTGACTGATCAACCTCAGAGCCTGGCGTCAGCACTCAAGGATTTATCTTCCTTGCTACGTGCCGACAGCCCTCAGGTCATGAGTTGGCTCCCCACAACTATGTAAATTCCATTCATCACTCTGCATCACCAGATTTAACTTAAGGCCCTAAATTATCTGGTCCTTTACTCTTCAGTTTTGTACTAGTTGCATATGTAATTGCTTCCCCCAACACCTTAGAATAGCATCCACTTTCTATTTGGAACTCCACGGGCTCCTTGGGGAATCTGACTTCCCCTGCCTGGTATCTAATATCTGTAATGGAATATATGACTTAATGCAGAAATACTGCTTTAAGAATGTGCACAAGACCTCTACTAGTTGAATCAGCATAGCTCTGGAATTATCCTAGTATTTCTTGTACAAAGTCTCTAGACAATAGAGTAGATGCACAAGTGGCCTAGAATGTAAGAAGCCAACTTAGTGTGATGAAGGAAGCCAGCTGAGGGCAAATATGGCCTCTGTGGGGCAAACGTGTTAGGATAAAATTATAAACCTCTACATGAAATCACAACTGAGGGCTATGTTACCTTGAGAATTTTCAATTATATAGGTAAATAAATTCCTTTCATTAACTAATGTATTTAAGTTGAGATGTTTATAAATGGATAGATACCCTCTGTTCATGGAGTGAAGACTAAATATCAAGATGTCAATTCTTCCCAAATTGATCTATAAATTCAATATATCCCAGCCATAACCCACCGAGCTATTTTGTGGATATTAACAAACTAACTGCAAACATTGTGTGAAAAGGCAAAAGATCTAAAAAACCCAACATAATACTGAAAAAAACTGAAGTTGGGAGACTGACACTACCAGATTGCAAAGCTTACTATGAACTGTGGCAATTGAGACCGTGTGGTATTGCTCTAAAAAAAAAAAAAAAGGAAAAAAAATATCTTTTCAACATATTGTATTGGAACAACTGAACTTCCACATGCAAAAACAAAAAAACAAAAAACAGTGTAGTTCCCCAGTGGTTCAGCAGGTTAAAGATCTAGTGTTGTCACTGCAGTGGCTCAGGTTGCTTTTGTAGCATGGGTTAGATCCCTGGCCTGGCAACTTCTGCATGCTAGGTGGGCAGCCAAAAAAAAAAAAAAGTAGGCACAGACCTTACAACATTCACAAAATTTAATTCAAAATGGATGATTGTAAAGAAATGTAAACAAGCCGGACCCTATGGGGCCTTCCTGGGGCAGGCCCTTCACTCATATCCTCTGCTTTAGCTACTTTTAAAGGAACATCATGATCTGACCTCTTTGGACAGCTACAAGAACAAAGGATTTCTTCACCAAGAAGTTTTGTACCTGAAGTTTCTGTGGTGGTGCAGTGGAAATGAATCCAACTAGGAACCACAAGGTTGTGGGTTCGATCCTGGCCTCACTCAGGGTGTTGAGGATCTGGCATTGCCGTGAGCTGTGGTATAGCTTGCAGACGTGGCTCAGATCTGACATTGCTATGGCTGTGGTCAAGGCCAGCAGCTGTAGCTCTGATTGGACCCCTAGCCTGGGAACCTCCATATGCCACGGGTGTGCCCTAAAAAGGAAAAAAAAAAAAAAAAGGAAGAAGAAGAGTTTGTACAAACCAACGAAACCCCTCCCTCTTGCCTTTAAAAATGCTTTGCATTTGTGGTAGGGGAGTTCCAGATATTTTGGGGGCATTAGTCACCTATCTTGGTTCATGGCCCTGCAATAAACCCTTCTCTGCTCCAGACTCTGATGTTTTGGTTTGTTTGTCCTCACTGTGGATGGGGCACAAGGACTTGCACTAATAATTCTGGGGAAGCCAGCCTGGTGGGTTGGCCTCGGTGTGGGGTGGGGTGGGGTGGGAGAGCATGCCCTCTTGATCTTGAAGCGATAGCAGTGAGTGATGGCTTGAAGCAAGATCTTAATTCTCTGCTCAAATATTGAACCTGGGCAGCCTGGATGAAAACCAGGAATCCTAGCCACTAGACCAGCTAGAGGCTAGAAGCAGAATTGCCCTGATTCTCAGCCCCTGTTGAAAGCAAGAATATTTCAAGGAGGAAAAGACTGTGAAAACAGGTATAAAGTTTATCGTTAGAGTCACAGCACAACATGTGGGAGAGCACACAGAAGTAATTGATTTATTTGGTCAGAAGCAAAGAAGTAATAACACACCCTAAAGAGGAGTGCAGGTGTGGGAGTCGCCCTGAGTGAGGAGCACATCAGAGAGGTGATTTAAATCGCTTATATATAGCACCGTTCTTCAGGGTCTTTGTTTACCTTTAGCCAATTATCTTGTTTTATTTCTCACACCTGACATGGCACAGAACCTCCCCAATATGGGTGCACATCTTTTGGCAAAGATGGATCCCAAAGCAAAGGGTGTTGGATGGTATCAGGACTTTTATGGCCTGGAACCGCCCCCCCCCCACCCCTTTTTGACTCCTAAGAGTCTTACTGAGCACATGTAATTGGGGAGCTCTCCTTGACTCCAAGAGTGATTGAAGTGGTAATCTTATCTTTCCATTCCAGCAGAGCTCAGCTCCTGCAATTAACTTTCTCCTTGATGTGTCAAACAGAAACAAGGCCCAGTTTACTTGGCCTAACAAGTTCCAACTGTTCTCAGCCCAGGGACCCATCCCACCTCCTACCTCACCCTGACTCCTCAGCAGCTGCCAGAGCCCATTTTGCTCCAGGGCTCTTGGTGGGGGGCGGGGGGGGACTATCCCTGGCAAGCACCAGCTGCCCAGGGCCTGAGGCTGTATGGAGCTGAGAAACGTCCAGAGCTGGAGTCCACACTCGGTGTCATTTGGAAGTAAGCTGCTCAGTCTGGGAACTCTCTCCACTGCATCTGGGATGCTTCCTTTGTGGGAAGGGAGCCGCTCTGGGTCTGTTATCCTCTGAGAGCTGGGCTAATCTGGAGGTTTCCTCCATCCAGGAGTGGAAGTGGAATTTTAGACTGCAGCTTCTCTGATTTTCTGTCTGTGCCACCATAGCTTATTTGGTGTTTGTGTTTTTGTGTGTATCATTTGGGGTGAGCCACTCGTGGTCCATTCTCTTTCGGAAGCCAGGCTGCTCTGGAGGCCTCCCTCTGAGAATGGAAGAGGAATTTCTGGGCTACTCCTCCTCTGATACTCTTGTTGTTTGTGTGTTCGCTGTAGTACTTGCATTGGTCAGTTGAGATGTCTTTGGTCTCAGGGCTCCATGTGCCAATGTTGCTGAAACTCAGCCTCTGCCACTGGTGCCAAATAGAAATGCAGAGACAGAGTTTAATTGCTTTGCCAGGCAAATGAGGCCACAGTAGGCAAATGCTTTAAAGACTGTGCTCTCCATTGGGAAGAACTGCAGGGAGTTTTATGGTAAAAAGGAGAAAAACAGGTTTTCGGATAGGAATCAAGATTGGGGCAAACATGCATTCTTCTTTCTTTGGGGGAATCTTAGCCATCAAAGCTGGAATCAGGAGATTTCAGCATGATCGTGATGGTGGTCTTCTGGCTTGTTGCCTAGAATAAGAGTACTTGTGAAAAGGGCATATTGATCAGAGATTGGAACAAACTAGGAAAGTTCTTAAAAAACATCAGAGTGCTAATAATCTTTTAATCACGTGCAATCATGCTCGGGGTGCCTAATCTTTAGTTTATGGGTGATTGTGTTTAGGGTGCAATTAAACCAGGGAGAAGGACAAGAAAGGACTCTAAGCTTAATTTTAAAGTATTCATTTCTAAAATAAGCATAAGGGATATAATTTTTCTCTTGGTGTATAAGATACTTATGTCATCATGTGTATCCCTTGAGAGGGAACAGGGATCTTGCCCTAAGGCTGTACTATTTCTTGACTGTTCCTCCCTTGTCTTTGTATCCCCTTCCTTCTCTGATGAGCAACTGCCTGAACCTGTCCCCAGGAACTCAAGGAAGGTGATGGAGGCTGAAAGAGGTCCATCTCCTAAAAAACAAGAAATGGGAGACATAGAAAGGCTTTTGTGCCTAGGAGCCCCACAGGGCCCTGCTTGGTTACAACAACACCTGGTATCCTTCCCTTTTGTACTGGGTTTCACATGTGGCAGAGCATTTGTTGGGATTTCCCCTTTGCAGTGGATGTGAAACTCCCTTTTTGGTGTTAGGGATTTGTGATCTAATGAAACCATTTTGCATTGCATTTTTTTTTATATTTGATAACACCTGCCATGATAATCAGAGCTCTATTCCATTTGATAATTCACCTAGGGTACATTTTGCAAAACTGGGCGATAGTTAATATGCTTCTAGAAAGAGACAGAAAGATTTTTTTTAATGTGGCCCGGCCACGATATTCTTTAGGTTCTGGAAAGAATTTGTTGAGATGAAACTCTTGAAATTCCAAAACTGGTTCTTTTTGCATATGTACTTAGAGAAACCTGGCTTGATGACCACCTAGGTGTAATAGAAGTTAAATAAAATATTGTCATATCTGTTACCAATTTGTCAATAAGAAAAATAACTTGGTTTGATGAAATTTTATAAGTCAATTAAATTCAAATGAGAGAAAAGTTTTCAGGTAAACTGTAAAAATAACTATGGTTTAAAATTTTTTAATTATATTTTTAAATGTCTATCTAAAATAGTCTCTCCAAATCTTGGTGACAATTTTCACTAGAAAATTAAAGTTTTTGAAAATGGAGAATTGTGGGGGGGTTGTTTGTTTTGTTTTGCTTTTTAAGGCCGCACCTGTGGCATATGGAAGTTCCCAGGCTAGGGGTCAAATTGGAGCTGCAGCTGCCAGCCTAGGGCACAGCCACAGCAATGTGGATCCAAGCCATGTTTGCAACCTACACCACAGCTCATGGCAATGTCGGATCCTCAACCAACTGAGCGAGGCCAGGGATTGAACCAGCATCCTCATGAACCCACATCCACCCACATCCACATCCTCAACAAACATGGATACTAGTCATGTTTGTTACCACTGAGCCACAATGGGAACGCACAAGAGTTGAGGATTCTTATCTAAATATGTAATTAAAAGTACTAAAAATAATAAAGGAAATATTTTACTATATTGTAAGAAAATGGGATATAGGTTTTGAGTAGAAAAGGAGTTTTATGTATGTCAGGCTGAGATTATATTAAGCTTAATTAGGTAAATGTGTTTTGTTATTAAAAGTAGATTGATGCAGGACTAGATTTTGTTCCTTTCTGTTAAAATAACAAATTTACCTATAATGCTGCTTTAATAACAGATTTTGAACTTGCCTTTGAACGGCCGTTATCAAGAAGACTAAGAGTTCTCTTGTGGTGTAGCAGGTTAAAGATCCGACAATGTGACTGCAGTGGATAGTGCCACTGCTGGGCGCAGGTTCAATATTTTTCCCAGGAACTTCTGCATACCATAGGTGCAGGCAAAAAAAGAAAAGAAAAAAAAAGACTAGAAATAATAAGGGTATTAAGAAAAGGAAATCTTTGTGCACTGTTGGTGGGAATGTATATTGGTGCAGCCACTATGGAAAACAGCATGAATGTTTCCTTAAAAATTAAAAATCAAAGTACCATATGATCCAGCAATTCCACTCCTGAGGATTTATCTGAAGGAGATTTAAAAAACTGGAAATAATATAGGTACTTCCGTGTTCATTGCAGTATTATTTACTGTAGCCAAGGTATGGAAACAACCTAAGTATCCATCAGTGAATGAATGGATAAAGAATCTGTGGTATGTATACACACATACACAATGAAATATTATTCATTCATAAAAAATAGCAAAATATGGATAGACTTCATGGCCATGATGCTAGGACAGAGAGACAAATACTTTATCATCTCACTTACATGTGGAATCTAAAAACAAAAACCAAACTAAGGTCATAGATTTAGACAACAGATTGGTGGTTGTTAGAAGTGGGGGGGAGGGTGAGGAAATGAGTAAACGGTTCCTGTGGTGGTGTTTTTTGTTTGTTTTTGTTTTCAGTTTAAATAAATTGAATTTAAAAATTTTAAAACTTCTACTCTGTGAAAGACTGTTCAGAAATTCAAAAGTCATGCCCCAGCTAGAACATATTTGCAAAACCTCTGTTTGCAAATACAGGTCTTTCACTGAAAAATACAAAGAACTCCTAAAATCCAACAATAAAAAAACAAGCATCCCAGTTTAAAATAGGCAAAAGAATCAACTATAATAATTTTTTTTTATTAAAATGGGCAAAAGAGGAGTTTCTGCTGTGGTGCAATGTATTGAGGATCTGGCATTGTCTCTGCAGTGGCTCTGGTGACCACTGAGGTGTGGATTTGATTCCTGACTGGGGATCCTCCACACACCATGGGCTAGGCCAAAAAAAAATGGGCAAAAGATCTGAACAGGCACATCACTAAAGAAGATGGAGAATAAGTATATGCAAAGATGCTCATCATCATTTGTCATAAAGGAAGTTCATGAAATAAACTGGGACACAACTACATGTCTCTTAGAATGGTTAAATTACCAAAACATTGCCAACACCAAATACTGGTGAGCATGCAAAACAATGGGCACACTCACTCACTGATGGTTGGGAATGCAAATGGTAAACAGGCCCACTGAAAAACAGTTTAGCTGTCTCTTAAAAAGCTAAAAATGGTCTTAGTGTACTGTACAATCCAGCAATCTTATTTATCCAATTTATCTGAAAACCTATATTCACACAAAATTCTGCAAACAATTGTCAATATCAACTTGAGTCATAGCTGCCTGAAACTGGAAGCAACCAAGATGTCCTCAACAGGTGTATAGATAAACAGACTGTGATACATCCAGACAATGAAATGTAATCCTTTGTGAAAAAGAAGCCCAGAAAAGACATGGAGGAATCTTATATGAATATTGCTTGGTGAAAGAAGCCAGTGTGGAAAAGATACATATTGCTTAGTCCGAATATATGCCATTCTAGAAAATACAAAACTGTATGGTTAATAGAATGACTAGTGGTTGCCAGGGGTTCTGGGAGTGGGGGTATGAAGAAATATGCAGGGCACAGGGGATTTTTAGGGAAAGGAATGGGCTTTATATTAAAATACAATAAATCAAAAACCTTAACCCCGTCTTGTACTTTATACTCTAGTACTACCAAACTAATACCATCTATGGGCACTCTATACTTTATTCATTCATGATTCATGTATTCATTCATTTACTCAAGAAGTGATTATTAAGCACTTTACAGCATGATAGGCATTGTCCTAGCCAAAATATTCTACATGTATTCATACTTATTTCACTCCCTACTGGAATTTCATCCTCTCTTAGTTGCCTAGCATTTGCTTGTTTAACATTCTAAACTCTTCTCCATCATCAAGTGCTCTGAAAACACATACCTAGTACCTTTCCCAACAAGAGTTACTCATCCTTTGTTATTTTCTGTCAGTTTCTTCTATGCTTGAATATTTCACCATATAGACCATTATCTCTTTTCTAAGAGATGGGGAAGGATTGTTATTAAAAGGGCTTCCTAAATTACAGCCATCAGTCAGTGGAAAACTTAGGAAACACTCAGTGTTCAAAGAAATATATTTTTACATTCTTTTTTAAAAAATATTCTTTTCAGAGTACCCTTCATGGCTCAGCAGTTAATGAACCTGACTAGGGTCCATGAGGATGCCAGTTTGATCCCTGGCCTCGTTCAGTGGGTTAAGGATCTGGCGTTGCTATGAGCTGTGGTGTAGGTCGCAGAGACAACTCAGATCCTGTGTTGCTGTGGCTGTGGTGTAGGCTGGTGCTACAGCTCCAATTCAACCCCTAGCTGGGAACCTCCATATGCCATGAGTGCGGCCCTAAAAAAGCAAAAAAAAAAAAAAAAAAAAAATTCTTTTCCATCATGATTTACCATAGAATATTGAATACAGTTGCCTGTGCTATAGAGTAGGGCCCTGTTTTTAATCCATCCTATATACAATAGCTTGCATCTGCTAACCCCAATCTCCCACTCCTGTCCTCCCCCACCCCCACTCCCTTGGCAACCATAAGTCTGTTCTCTGTATCCCTAAATCCATTTCTGTGTGGTAAATGAGTTCGTTTGTGGCATGTTTTAGACTCCACATATAAGTGATATCATATGGAATTTGTCTTTCTCTTCCTGACTTACTTCACTTACTATGATAATCTCTAGTTGCAGCCATGTTGATGCAAATGGAATTATTTCATTCTTTTCTTATGGCTTGGCAATACATATATATATATGTACACACACACACCCCTCCCTATACATACATACATATATATAGACACACTCATATATATATCTGTTAATGGACATTTAGATTGCCTCCATGTGTTGGCTACTGTGAATAGTGCTGCTATGAACATAAGGGAGTGTGTATCTTTTTAAAACTTTTTAAAAATTAAAGTATTGTTGATTTACAATATTGTGACAATTTCTACTGTATAATAAAGTAACCCAATCATACCTATATATACATTCTTTTTCTCATACTGTCTTGCATCATGTTCTATCCCAAGATATTGGATGTAGTTCCCTGTGCTTTACAGTAGGACTTCATTGCTTATCCATTCTAAATGTAATAGTTTGCATCTACCAAACCTCAAACTCCCCATCCATCCCATTCCCTCCTCACTCCCGCCTTGGGAACCACAAGTCTATTCTCCATGTCTCTGGGTCTGTTTCTGTTTTGTAAATAGGTTCATCTTTGCCACAGTTTAGATTTCACATATAAGTGATACATGGCATTTGTCTTTCCCATTCTGATTTACTTCTCTTAGTATGAGCTCTTTTGTTGCATCCATGTTGCTGCAAAAGCCATTATTTCCTTATTTTTTTTTTTGTCTTTTCAGGATTGCATGTGTGACATAAGGAGGTTCCTGGGCTAGGGGTCAAATCAGAGCATCAGCTGGCCACCTATACCACAGCCATGGCAACACCAGATCTGTGAGCCACATTTGGTGACCTGTGCCACACACACAGCTTGTGGCAATGCTGGATCCTATAACCCATGGAGCAAGTCCAGGGATCAGACTTGCATTCTCATGGACACTTTATTGAGTTCTTAATGCACTGAGCCACAACAGGAACTCCTTCATTTTTTTATGGCTGAGCAGTATTCCATTGTATCTATGTACCACTCTTAATCCATTCATCTGTCAATGGACATTTAGGATGTTTCTATGTCTTGGCTTTTGTGAATAGTGCTGTAATCAACAAATGGGTGCATATATTTTTTGGAATGAATATTTTCTCCAGATATATGCCCAGGAGTGGGATTGTTGGATCATATGGTAGTTCTATATTTACTTTTCTGAGTAATCTCCATACTGTTTTCCACAGTGGTTGTACCAATTTACATTCCCACCAACAGTGTAGGAGGATTTCCATTTATCACAACCTCTCCAGTATTTATTATTTGGAACTTACTGATGATGGCCATTCTGACTTGTGTGAGGTGGTACCTCATGGTAGTTTTGATTGGCGTTTCTCTAACAACTGGTGATGTTGAACATTTTTTTTCATGTGCCTGTTGGCTGCCTGTATGTCTGCTTTGGAGAAATATCTATTTAGGTCTTGTGCCCATTTATCAATTGGGCTGTTTGGGTTTTTTTTTTTTTTTTTGTCTTTTTGCTTTATCTAGGGCCGCACCCGCGGCATATGGAGGTTCCCAGGCTAGGGGTCTAACAGGAGCTGTAGCTGCCGGCCTTCTCCACAGCCACAGCAACGCGGGATCCGAGCCGCGTCTGCAACCTACACCACAGCTTACGGCAACGCCAGATCCTTAACCCACTGAGCAAGGCCAGGGATTGAACCCGCAACCTCATGGTTCTTAGTCAGATTCGTTAACCACTGAGCCACAACAGGAACTCCTGTTCAGGTTTTTTTGTTGTTGTTGTTGAGTTGTATTAGTTGTTTATATACTGTGGAGATTAAGCCTTTGTCAGTTGCATCATTTGAGACTATATTCTCCCATTGCATATGTTGTCTTTTCCTTTTGTTTATGGTTTCCTTTGCTGTGCAAAAGCTGTTATGTTTAATTGGGTCCCATTTGTTTTTTTTTTCTTTTTCTTTTTTGTCTTTTTGCCATATCTAAGGCCACACCCACGGCATATGGAGGTTCCCAGGCTAGGGGTCCAACAGGAGCTGTAGCTGCCGGCCTTCACCACAGCCACAGCAACACGGGATCCGAGCTGCTTCTGCAACCTACAGTGCAGCTCACGGCAACGCCAGATCCTTTACCCACTGAGCAAGGCCAGGGATCGAACCCGCAACCTCATGGTTCCTAGTCGGAGTCATTAACCACTGAGCCATGACGGGAACTCCTAGGTCCCACTTGTTTATGTTTGTTTTTATTTTTATTGCTTTGGGAGATCTAAGAAAACATTTGTACTGTTGATGTCAGAGAATATTTTGCCTATGTTCTCTTCTAGGAGTTTGATGGTGTCTTGTCTTATGTTTAAGCCATTCTGAGTTTACTTTTGTGCATGGTGTGAAGGTGTGTTCAAGTTTCATTGATTTACATGCAGTTATCCAGTTTTGCCACCACCACTTGCTGAAGAGATTGTCTTTCCCCCATTTTATATTATTGCTTCCTTTGTAGAAGATTAATTGACCATAGGTGTCTGAGCTTATTTCTGGACTGTATTCTGTTCCATTTTTTCAGATGTCTGTTTTTGTACCAGTACCACACTTTCTTGATTACTGTAACTTTGTTATATAGTCTGAAGACTGGGAGCGTTATGCCTCCTGCTTGGTTTTTTCCCTCAGGATTTCTTTGGCACTTCTGGGTCTCTTATTGTTCCATATAAATTTTTGGATTGTTTGTTCTAATCCTGTGAAAAATGTCATGGGTAATTTGAAGGGATCACATTTAATCTGTAGGTTGCTTTGGGTAGTATGGAATACTACAAAAGCATTAACTAAAGAATAATATTAATTCTTCCAATCCAGGAGTATAAGTTATCTTTCCATTTCTTTGATTCCTCTTTAATTTCCTTGAATAACATTTTATATTTCTCAGCATATAAGTCTTTTACCTCCTTGGTTAGGTTTCTTACTAGGTATTTAATTTTGAGGGGTGTGATTTTAAAAGGTATTGTATTTTTATATTCCTTTTCTAAAATTTCATTGTTAATATACAGAAATGCACCTGATTTCTGAATGTTAATCTTGTATCCTGCTACTTTTCTGAATTCATTGGTGAGTTTGAGTAGTTTTGTGTGGACTTCTTAGGGTTTTCTATATACTGTATCACGCTTATCTGCATAGTGTGACAATTTTATCTCTTCTATTCCAATTTGGATAGATCTTATTTCTTTTGTTTGTCTGATTGCTGTGGCTAGGATTTCCAATACTATATAGAATAAAAGTGGTGAGAGTGAGCATCCTTGTCTTTTTCCAGATTTTAGTGGGAAGGCTTTCAGCTTTTCTCTGTTGAGTATTATATTGGCTTTGGATTTGTCATAAATGGCTTTTATTGTGTTGAGATATGTTCTTCTACACCCACTTCGGTAATAGCTTTTTTTTTTTTTTAATCGTGAATGGATGTTGGGTTTTGTTAAATGCTTTTTCTGCCTTTATTGAGATGATCATGTGGTTTTGACTTTTTTTGTTAATGTGATATATGATAATTGATTTGCATATGTTAAATCATCTTATGACCATGGGATGAATCCTACTTGGTCATGGTAAATAATCTTTTTTATATGTTGTTAGATTCAGTTGGCTAAAATATTGTTAAGAATTTTTGCATCTATATTCATCAAGGATACTGGCCTGTAATTTTTTTTGTTAGTGTCTTTGTCTGGTTTTGGTAATAGGGTCATGGTGGCTTCATAGAATGTCTTTGGGAGTGTTCCTACTTTTTCCATCTTGTGGAAAAGTTTAAGGTTAGGTATAAGTTCTTCTTTGTATGCCTGTGAAGCCATCCAGTCCTGGACTTTTGTTTGTAGAGAGTGTTGTTTTTACATATTCCATTTCATTTCTAGTGATTTGTCTGTTCAAATTCTTGATTCAATTTTGGCAGGCTGTATGTCTCTAGAAATTTGTCATTTTTTCTAGGTTTTCAAATTTGTTGGCATATAATTGTTCATAATCTTTGTGTGTGTGTGTGTGTGTGTGTTTCTGCAGTGTCCATTGAGATTTCTCCTTTTCTTTTCTTTTTCTTTTTTTTGTCTTTTTGCCTGTTCTAGGGCCACACCTGTGGCATATGGAGGTTTCCAGGCTAGGGGTCTAATCAGAGCTGTAGCCGCTGGCCTACGCCACAGCCACAGCAATGCAGGATCTGAGCCACGTCTGCAACCTACACCACAGCTCACAGCAATGCTGGACCCTTAACCTACTGAGTGAGGCCAGGGATTGAACCCGCAACCTCATGGTTCTTAGTCGGATTCGTTAACCACTGAGCCATGATGGGAACTCCTTTTTTTTTTGTCTTTTTAGGACTGCACTCAGCATATGGAAGTTCCCAGGCTAAGTGTCAAATTGGAGCTACAGCTGCTGGCATATGCCACAACCATAGCAACACAGGATCCAAGCCATATCTGAGACCTAACACCACAGCTCACATCAGTGCCAGATCCTTAACCCACTGAGCAAGGCCAGGGATTGAACCTGTGTTCTCATAGATATCTGTTGGATTTATGACCACTGTGCCACCACAGGAACTCCTTTTTCATTTCTTGTTTTCTTTATTTTGGTTCTCTCTTATCTTCTTGGTGAGTCTGGTCAGAGGTTTGTCAGTTGTTTACCTTTTCAAAGAAGCAGCTCTTGGTTTTATTGCTTTCTTATATTGTTTCTTGAACCTCTATTTTATTGATTTCCTCTCTGATTTTTATGTTTCCTTCCTTCTGCTGACCTTAAGTTTTGTTCTTCCTTTTCTAATTCTTTTAGGTGGTAGGTTAGGTCATTGATTTGATATTTTTCTTCTTTTTTGAGGAAGGTCTATATTGCTATGAACTTCCCTCTAAGAACTTCTTTTTGCAGCATTCCATAGATTTTTTAGGAGAGGTGAGCACACTTCTCAGGCTAGGGGTGGAATTGGAGCTGCAGCTGCTGGACTACGCCATAGCCACAGCAATGCTAGACCTGAGCTGTGTCTGCGACCTACACTGTAACTCATGGCAACAAATCCTTAACCCACTGAGGAAGGCCAGGGTTCAAACCTGCATCTTCATGGACACTAGTGGGGTTCGTTACTGCTGAGCCACAATAGAACTCCAGGCATCCCATAGATTTTGAATGTTGTGTTTTCCTTGTCATTTGTCTTGAGGTACTTTTTAATTTCCTTCTTTATTTCCTCTTTGACCCATTGGTTTTTTAGTAGTGTATTGTTTAGTCTCCATGTAGTCAGTTTTTTTTTTTTTTTTTTACATTTTACCCCCTCTGGTAGACTTCTAGTTTCATGCCAGTGTGGAAAGAGAAGATGCTTGAAATTGGTTGAGGTTAGTTTTGTTACCCAGTATGTAGTCAGTCCTAGAGAATGTCCCATGTGCACTTAAAAAGACTGCATATTCTGGTTGTTTGGGAATTTAATGTCCTGAAAATATCAATTCGGTCTGTTTATTGTGTCGTTTAGGATCTCTGTTGCCTTATTGACTTTCTGTCTAGAGGAACTGTCCTTTGATGTGAGTTGGGTGTTAAATCTATTATTATTGTATTCCCACCAATTTCTCCTTTTATATCTGTTAGCATTTGATTTATGTATTTGGGTGTTCCTATATTAGGGGCATATATAGTGAGGAGTATAATTTTCTCTTCTTGAATGGATTCTTTTATCATTAACTAGTGTCCTTCTTTATCTTTCTTAATGGCAGTAATTTTAAAATCTATTTTGTATGGTATGAGTATTACACCTCCTGCTTTCCTGTCATTTCCAGTCACCTGAACTATCTTTTCCATACCTTCATTTTCAGTTTATATGTGTCCTTTGCCATAAGGTGAGTCTCTTATAGGCAGCATATCGTAGGCACTTGATTTTTATCTAGTCTGCCACTCTATATCTTTTAATTATAGCATTCAGTCCATTGTCATTTAAGGTAATTATTGATAAATATGTATTTATTGCCATTTTAAAACTTGTTATCCAGTTGATTCTATGTTTCTTTTTTGTTCCTTTCTTTTTTTGGATGAATGATTTCCTTTTATTTTATTCTTGTGTCCTCTTTTTATATTTTTTGCGAATATGTTATTTGGTTTTGATTTGTGGTTGCCCTGTTTTTCAAGTGTGTTAACCCCTTCCTATATCTGTTCACTTGATAGTCATATCGGCTCAAACATATTCTAGAAAAAAAGAGTCCATATGTTCTTACTTTCCTTTCCCACATGATTTTGATGTCCTTTTATCACAACTTTATGTATATCCTTTTGTTGTTCCTTGTGTTTATTGTCACTTCACAAATTTTTTTTTCTTTTAGATCTGTATACTGGCTTATTTAACTGATTAGTTCCACTTGTGACTTCCTCCATCCTGTTTCTTCTTACTTCTTTTTTATTTAA
The DNA here is from genome assembly GCA_004024745.2 of Catagonus wagneri. Taxonomy (NCBI): domain Eukaryota; kingdom Metazoa; phylum Chordata; class Mammalia; order Artiodactyla; family Tayassuidae; genus Catagonus; species Catagonus wagneri. Next base: position 370,318 of record PVHT020000052.1, read on the forward strand.
AGGAGCCCTTTCAGGAGTTCCCCTCATGGCGCAGCAGTTAATGAGTCCGACTAGGAACCATGAGGTTGCAGGTTCGATCCCTGGCCTTTCTCAGTGGGTTAAGGGTCTGGCATTGCCGTGAGCTGTGGTGTAGGTCACAGATGCGGCTCGGACCCCGTGTTGCTGTGGCTGTGGTATTGGCCAGCAACTGTAGCTCCGGTTCGACCCTAGCCTGGGTACCTCCATGAGCCGCACCCGCGGCCCTAAAAAGCAATAAATAAATAAATAAATAAAGGAGCCCTTTCAATATTTCTTTTAGAATGGGTTTAGTATTCCTTTACTCTTTCAGTTTTGGTTATTTGAGGAATTCTTTATTTCTCCTCCTCTTTTAAATGATATTCTGCTGGGAGAGTATTCTAGGCTGCAAATTTCCCCCTTTAGAACTTTGAGTATATCTTGCCACTCCCTTCTGGCCTGTAATGTTTCTGTAGAGAAATTAGCTGATAGCCTTATGGGAGTACCCTTATAATTAAACCTTTGTTTTTCTCTTGCTTCCTTTAGAATCCTCTATCTCTAACTTTTGCCATTTTTATTATAATATGTCTTGCTGTGAGCCTGTTTTGGATCAACTTGTTTGGGGCCTTCTGTGCTTCCTGTATCTTGATATGTGTTTCCTTTAGATTTGTAAAGTTTTCAGCCATAATTTCTTCAAATATATTTTCAACCCCTTTTCTTTGTCTTCTTCTTCTGGAATCCATATTGTGTGCAGTCGGGCCCATTTTATATTATCCCATAGATTTCTTATACTGCTTTCATGTTTGTTTTCATTTGGTTTGCTGTCCTGGTTGGGTGATTTCCATTGTTCTATCTCCCAAGACACTTATTTGTTCCCCTACATTATTCATTCTGCTCTTCGGTGTCTTTAACTCAGCTTGCCTCTCTTTAAATGAATTTTCTGATTTTTATTGGCTCCTCCTTATATTTTCTAGCTCCTTTCTAAAGTAATCTGCATTACTTTTGATATTTGCTCCTAATTCCTTCGGTATCTTCATTACCTCCTTTTTGAACTTGGTGTCTGTTAGACTACAGAGGCCTGTTTCATTGTTTGCTCCTTCAAGGGAATTAGCCTGTTCTTTTCACTGGGAATGATTTCTGAGCTTCATCATTTTACTTATCCTTTTCTTATTCTGTGAGTTTAGTGAAAACAACACTCTACAGTAATCCTGGAGAGCTATCTATATGTGAGAGTGACCCTGGGTAAGTTGGGAGGGCTTACTTTTTTGAAGGGGGGCATGAGGGCTGCTTTTGGTTTGGATGCAAGCCTTGTCTTTCCTCAACGTGTACAGGCTCTTATTCTCTTAATAGGGGGTGTGCCAGTGTAAGTCCTGCACCTGATTCCAGGGAGATAAAGGCCATGCACATGGCCTTAGCCAATACCTGTTTGTTGGGCCCTTGACAGTGGTAAGGACTTATGGGGAGATGACATAGGCTGCTCCTGGTTACAGGGCCCTGGGCAGTGACCCTCAGGGTGGTGTGGGTGGTGCCCAGAACCTTTAGCAGTGGCAACAGTAGGGTCTGTGCATTCCCAGGCGAGTGAGGACAAAGGGTGGCACTGTTGCAGTGCTGTCCTCTGCAATGACCTCTGAGTTGATTGGGGCCACAGTTTGTGCCTGTTCATGGGACACTGAGTGGTGGCAGATGGCTGTGGCAGTTTGTACCTGCTGACAGTGGCCCATGCATGAAGTGCCCTGCCACCTGATAGCCCATGTGCATGCACAGAGAAAGATATTCCTATGATTGTCCCACCCCTCCTCCCCTTGCTTTCCCTAGCAATGGCACCTTGCTTTTCCTGCAGGCCCAGACCTCCTCCTGCACTCTCTCAGCTGTGGTACTCTACTCCCCAGTGGGTGGCGCACCACTCCCTAGCCTATCAGCTGTCTCCACACAGCTGGTCCTCTCCCTGGAACTGACATCCAAAGCCTGAGTCTGAGCACATAGCCCCCACACAAGCATCTCAGGTTGTGTTGTCCAAGGGCAGTGGTACTGATTTCTGTGTGGCTCTTTCTCTGCTTTGTCCTCCTCCAACTGGCTGCTGCACTTTTCTCCATGGCTTTGAGGTTCCCCTTCCATCCTGGCTTATCTCCCTGTCAGTTAAGTGGCCTCCCAGGGTGCAGAGTCCTTTCCTCTTTCACAGTTCTCTCTCAGGAATGCTGGTCTCCTCCTGACCGCCCCCCCTTCTCTCTCTCTCTCACTGTTTGTTTTTGTTCTATCCAGTTATGTGGAAGGTTTCTTGCACTTTTTAGAGGTCTAATGTCTTCTGCCAGCATTCAGTAGATGTTCTTCACAATTGTTCTACATGTAGATTTTTTTTGTTTTGTTTTATGTGTTTGTGGGAGAAGATGAACACCATATCTTACTCCTCCACCATCTTGATCCTGCTCTCTAAGAAATATGCTTTTAATATCTGCTTTGCCTGAGCCTATAAAATACATAAAATAAAAATAATGCAGATTTTTAGTAAAGTTCAGAGATCTTCACATGGAAAGAAGTTACATTAACATATTTTAAAAACTAAAACTGCAAAATTCAATTAAGTCATCAATGTACATGCCTATAGAGTTCTAGGAGAGACTCAGGAGTTAGGTGATGAATATGACTTTGATGCAGGGATGTGGGTTTGAGGACTGTGAACCAGAATGTAGCATCCCAACCAAAACCTCCTGTTAACAGAGATGGTAATTTTCTTTCTCTTATTTAAAAAAAATGAATTAATAGTTTATATTTTTTTAGAGCTGTTGAGATTCACAGAAAAATTGGTTGGAAAGTACAGAGTTTTTCCTTATAGTCCTTGTCCCCACACCTGCAAGTTCCCCCATAATGCACATCCTGCTCCCCAGTAGTCTTTGTATTACAATTTAGGACACTGCCCTGCACTGCAAGGGTTGATTGTCTTTCATGAAGGGTAAGCATCTTAGTTTCAGGAAGACCCTAAATGTTTAGGAAAATCAAAACCATAGCAATAATATTGTGTTAAAGAACATGAATGAGTTTTTTATGCATTTTTAACACACAAAAGTCCTATTAGAAATTCAGCTTTATAAAAAAAATGCTAGATCACACAATTAATTTAGTTTTTTATTTTATTTATTTACTTATTGCTTTTTTAATTTTATTTTTATAATGATTTTTATTTTTTCCATTATTGCTAGTTTACAGTGTTCTGTCAATTTTCTACTGCACAGTGAGGTGACCCAGTCACACATACACACATACATACATACATTCTTTTTTCTCACATTATCATGCTCCATCACAAGTGACCAGACGTAGTTTCCAGTGCTATACAGCAGGATCCCATTTCTTATCCATTCCAAAGGCAATAGTTTGTATCTATTAACCCTAAATTCCCAGTCCCTCCCAGTCCCTTCCCCTCCCTCTTGGCAACCACAAATCTGTTTTCCATGTCCATGATTTTCCTTTTCTGTGGAAAAGTTCATTTGTGCCATACATTAGATTCCAGATATAGGTGAAATCATATGGTACTTGTCTTTCTCTTTCTGACTTACTTCACTTAGTATGAGAGACTCTAGTTCCATCCATGTTGCTGCAAATGGCATTAGTTCATTCTTTTTATGGCTGAGTAGTATTCCGTTGTGTATATATACCACATCTTCTTAATCCAATCATCTGTCGATGGACATTTAGGTTGTTTCTATGTCTTGGCTATTGTGAATAGTGATGCAATGAACATATGGGTGCATGTGTCTTTTTCAAGGAAAGTTTTGTCTGGATACATGCACAAGAGTGGGATTGTTGGATCATATCGTAGTTCTGTATATAGTTTTCTAAGGTACCTCCATACTGTTTTCCATAGTGGCTGAACCAATTTACATTCTCACCAACAGTGCAGGAGGGTTCCCATTTCCCCACACCCTCTCCAGCTCTTGTTATTTTTGGACTTATTAATGATGGCTATTCTGACTGGTATGAGGTGGTACTTCACAGTAGTTTTGATTTACATTTCTCTAATAATTAGTGATGTTGAGCATTTTTTCAAGTGCCTGTCGGCCATCTATATATCTTCTTTGGAGAAATGGCTATTTAGGTCTTTTGCCCATTTTTCAATTCGGTTGTTGGCTTTTTTGCTGTTGAGTTGTATAAGTTGATTGTATATTTTAGAGACTAAGCCCTTGTCAGTTGCATCATTTGAAACTATTTTCTCCCATTCTGTAAGTTGTCTTTTTTTTTTCCTATAGTTTCCTTTGCTGTGCAAAACTTATCAGTTTGATTAGGTCCCATTGGTTTATTTTTGCTTTTATTTCTGTTACTTTGGGAGACTGATCTGAGAAAACATATGTAAGGTTGATATCAGAGAATGTTTTGCTTGTGTTCTCTTCTAAGAGTTTGATGGTGTTTTGTCTTATATTTAAGTCTTTAAGCCATTTTGAGTTTATTTTTGTATATTTATTGCTTTTTAAGGCCACACCCTGTGGCATATTAAATTTCCCAGGCTAGGGGTCAAATTGGATCTGCAGCTGCCAGCCCACACCATAGCCACAGCAATGCAAGATTGGAGCCAAATCTGCAACCTATACCACAGTTCATGGCAATGCTGGATCCTTAACCCACTGAGCAAGGCCAGGGATCAAACCTCCATCCTCATGGATACTAGTCAGGCTCCTTACTACCGAGCCACAGTGGGAACTTCCTTGAGCAATTGATTTAAACCTGTGATTTTTAAATTTTATTTTTCATTTTTGGCTACCCTGCAGCATATGGAATTCCAGGGCCAGGGATCAGATCTGAGCAGCTGCAGCAATGCCAGATCCTCTAACACACTGTGCTGAGCCAGGGATCCAACCTGCATCCTGGTGCTGCAGAGACACCACAGATCCTTTTCTGCCATGGTAGGAAATCCAGACTTGTGATTTTTTTTCAGACTTGTGATTTTAATTTATTTTATTTTATTTTTGTATTTTTAGGGCTGCACCCACAGCATATGGAAGTTCCCAGGCTAGGGATCAAATTGGAGCTGCAACTGCTGGCCTGTGCCATAGCCACAACAATGCCAGAACCAGATTCGAGCGGCATCTGCAATCTACATAATAGCTCATGGCAACGCCAGAACTTAAACCCACTGCTTGAGGCCAGGGATCAAACTCACATCCTCATGGATGCTAGTCGGGCTCTTAATCCACTGGGCCACAAATGGGAATTCAAATAATTTGCATTTTTTCAACAGTTCCCAGTTGGTGTGATTGCTGTGGCCCCACACCTTGAGAACTTCCTTACTGCTCTAGAATTATTAGACTACGCAGACTTGACTAAACTGAAGACACAGATATGCTCTTGATCCTCCTCCTTCTCCTACATCCTCCACCCAAAATCCCCACCGAGTCTTTTTTATTTACTCTACATGTCAGATAGGAAGTGAGTTTAGCCATGTCTCTCCATCTCCCACCATTACCTAATGCGCTCCCCCCACCTCCGCTCTCACCTGGTTTACGGTCATAGCCACTGCTACTTCTTCCATCCATCTCTCCACAGTGCAAAGACCTTCCAAAAACTTAGACACAGTCACATCACATACTCACTTAGAACCCTCCCCAACCCTCTGTTATCCTGAAGATGCAAGATTAAATTTCTTCTTGTGTCTCTTAATCTCTGCTCATTTTTAGAGCTTCATCCCCCATCTCCAATCCACGCCACCACTTTAACCTCCAAGTCCACAGAAATATTTGTTGTTCTTTAATGTATTCTGCTCTTTCTCACCACTGGGATGCATTTTAAGCATTCTGGGAAACTCCTCCACCTCCCCCAACACTTGTTCACTGTGCTAAGTTCTACCTATCTCCAAACTGCTTGTTAGAAGTCACTTCATCCAGGGCTCATCCTGGACTCCTTACAACCAGCTCAAATTCCTCCAAATGTGCTCTCATGACCCCTAATCTTGGCTTCAGTAATCACACATCACATTTTATAGTGCTCGCCTATCTCTCTTTGTCTAGATTTCAGTTTTCTGGGAGCAAGACCATGTCTTATTTACTATTGTATCTCCAGTTACAGTGCCTGGAACATAGTAGAGATGCAGTGGATGCTTGTTGGATGAATCCTTGTACTTTCCACCGGCATTTCACCAGTGTTGAAATGACAAGCAAGGAGAATATAGTTGTTGGGCTGCATGTTTAACTGTGAAAGTAAGTGACACAGAGTTTAAGTGCAACAGTAGTTGAGAGAAGGGAGATGGTGCTTGATGGAATGTTTGGAGGAGACCAAATGAAGGCCTTGAAACTCCACGTGACTTTTATGAAAAAAAAGAGCATTTTTTGAGCCTTTGGGCAAGTCAGTAAACCATTTATTTAGCATCGATTTTTCTGAGACTGGGAGCTATCATATGAAGAGAGATTTGGCAGCCTGCCCTATGACCTTAGTGCAGTGAGTTCAAAGCTTATAATTTCTATTGATTATTATTATTTTTGCATCAGTTCACATCTGGTCAGATATGTAGACATACAGAATTTCAGTTTTGGGAAATTGCATGAAGTTTTATTGCAAAAAGGAGGTGATAAATGGGTCCTCCCAAACCAAAGTTTTAGTAAATTTTTCTAGGTAAAAAAGGCAAAATAATAGTGCTTTCTTTCAAAGACATTTATTGACTTATTTTTAAATGCTTTTATTATAGTTGATTTACAAGGTCCTGTCAATTTCTGCTGTATGACAAAGTGACCCAGTTATATACGTACATACATGTACATATATATACATATATATTCTTTTTCTCACATTGTACTCCACTCCATCATGATCCATCACAAGTGATTAGATATAGTTCCCTGTGTTTTACAGCAGGATCTCATTGCTTATCCACTCCAAATGCAGTAGTTTGCAGCTACTAAACCCATACACCCAGTCCAACCCACTCCCTCCCCCTTAGCAACCACAAGTCTGTTCTCCATGCCCATGAGTTTGTTTCTTTTCTATAGGATAAGATCATTTGTACCATATATTAGATTCCAGATATAAGTGATATCTTATTGTATTTCTTTTTCTCTTTCTGACTTATTTCACTTAGTATGAGAGTCTCTAGTTCCATCCATGTTGCTTCAAATGGCATTATTTTGTTCTTTTTTTAAAAAAATTACTTTATTTTTTTCTTTCTGCACTATAGCATACGGAGTTCCCAGGCCAGGGGGTCAGACCTGAGCTGCAGTTGTGACCTACACCACAGATTTTTAACCCACTGTGGCAGGCTTGGGATTGAACCTGCTTCCCAGTGCTCCAGGGACACTGCCAGCCCCATTGCACCATGGTGGGAACTCCTATTTAGTACTTTTTTATGGCCAAATAGTATTCCACTGGATATATGTACCACATCTTCTTAATTCATTCACCTATTGATGGATGTTTAGGTTGTTGCCATGTCGTGGCTATTGTGAATAGTGCTGCAGTGAACATAAGCGTGCATGTATTTTTTTTTTCAATAAAAGTTTTGTCCAGATATATGCCCAGGAGTGGGACTGCTGGATCGTATGGTAGTTCTATATTTAGTTTTCTGAGGTACTTCCATACTGTTTTCCATAGTAGTTGTACCAAATTACATTCCCACCAACAGTGTAGGAGAGTTCCCTATTCTCCACACCCTCTCCATCTTTTGTTATTGTAGACTTGCTAATGATGGCCATTCTGACCAGTGTGAAGTGGTACCTCCTTGTGGTTTTGATTTTCATATCTCTAATAATTTGTGATGTTGAGCATTTTTTCATGTGTCTACTGACTGTGTCTCTATATCTTCTTTGGAGAAATATCTGTTTAGGTCTTCTGCCCATTTTTTGATTGGGATGTTGTTTTTTCATTGCTCAGTTGTATGAGGTTTTTTTGTATATTTTGAAGGTAAGATTTTTGTTAGTTGCATCATTTGCGAAGATTTTGTCTCATTCTGTGTGTTGTCCTTTCATATTTTATGGTTTTCTTTGCCGTGCAAAAGCTTTTAAATTTGTTTAGGTCTCATTGGGGTTTTTTTGTTTTTATTTCTGTTGCTTTGGGAGACTGACCTAAGAAAACATTCGTACAGTTGATATCCGAAAATGTTTTGCCTATGTTCTCTTCTGGGTGTTTTATGGTGTCTTGTTTTAAGTCTTTACGCCATTTTGAGTTTATTCTTGTGCATAGTGTGAGGGTGCGTTGTAGCTTCATAGATCTGCATTCAGCTGTCCAGTTTTGTCTGCACCACTTGCTGAAGAGACTATCTTTTCCCCATTTTATATTCTTGCCTCCTTTGTCAAAGATTAATTGACTGTAGGTGTCTGGACTTATTTCTGGACTCTCTATTCTGTTTCATTGGTCTGTATGTCTGTTTTTATAGCAGTCCCACACTTTCCTGATGACTGCAGCTTTGTAATATTACCTGAATTCCGGTAGAGTTATGACCACTGCTTGATTTATGTTCCTCAGGATTTCTTTGGCACTTCTGGGTCTCTTATTTTTCCATATAAATTTTTGGATTGTTTGTTCTAGTTCTGTGAAAAATGTCATGGTTAATTTGATGGTGATCACATTGAATCTGTGGATTTGGGTAGTATGGCCTTTCTAACAGTATCAGCTCTTCCAATCCAAGAGCATGGGACAGCTTTCCATTTCTTTGAATCCTCTTTATTTTCCTTGATCAATGTTTTATAGTCTCAGCATATAAGTCTTTTACTTCCTTTATCAGGTTTCTTCCTAGGTATTTAATTTTTGGTGGTACAGTTTTAAAAGGTATTGTATTTTATGTTCCTTTTCTAAAATTTCATTGTTAATATACAGAAATGCAACCAATTTCTGAATGTTAGTCTTATATTCTGCTACTTTGTTGAATTCATTGATCAGTTCAAGTAGTTTCTGTGTGGACTCCTTAGGGTTTTCTGTATATAGTATCATATCATCTGTGTAGTGACAATTTCATCTCTTCTGTTCCAATTTGGATAATTCTTATTTCTTTTGTTTGTCTGATTGCTGTGGCTAGGACTTCCAATATTATGTAGAGTAAAAGTGGTGAGAGTGGGCATCCTTGTCTTGTTCCAGATTTTAGTGAATAGTTTTTTCTTTTTATCGTGAATGGATGGATTTTGTTAAATGCTTTTTCTGCCTTTATTGAGATGATCATGTGGTTTTGACTTTTCTTTTGTTAACGTGGTATATGCTGTTGGCTGATTTGTGTATGTTGACCATCTTGTGAACATGGAATAAATCCCACTTGGTTGTAGTGTAATGACATTTTTTGTATGATATTTGATTCTGTTGGCTAAAATTTTGTTGAGAATTTTTGCTTCTATATTAATCAATGATATTGGCCTGTAATTTTCTTTTTTATTAGTGTCTTTGTTTTCATGTTAGGGTGATGGTGGCTTCATAGAATGTCTTTGAGGAGTTCCTACTGTGGCTCAGCAGTTAACAAACTTGACTAGTATCCATTTAGGATGTGGGTTCGATCCCTGGCCTTGATCAGTGTGTTAAGGATCTGGAGTTGCCATGAGCTGTGGTGTAGGTCACAGACAAGGTTCGGGTCCCACATTGCTGTGGCTGTGGCGTAGGCTGGCAGCTACAGCTCCGATTGGACCCCTAGCCTGAGAACCCCCATATGCTGCAGGTTCGGCCCTAAAAAGACCAAAAAAAAAAAGAAGAAGAACAGCAACAAAAGAGTATCTTTGAGAATGTTCCTTCATCAACATTTTGGAAAAATTTAAGAATGATGGTGTAAGTTCTTTGTATGTTTGGTAGGATTTGCCTGTGAGGCCGTATGGTTCTGGACTTTTGTGTGTAGGAAGTATTTTTATACATATTCAATTTCATTTCTAATGATTGACCTGTTCAATTGATCTATTTCTTCTTGCTTCAGTTTTGGTGGGTTGTATGTCTCTAAAAAGTTGTCAGTTTTTCTAGATTGTCAAATTTGCTGGCATATAATTGTTCATAGTATTCCTGTTTTTTTTTTTTTTGTATTTCTAAAGTTTCCTTGGAGATTTCTCCTTTTTAATTTCTAATTTTGTTTATTTGAATTCTTCCCTCTTTTTGGTGACTCTGGCCAGAGGTTTGTAAATTGTTTACCCTTTCAAAGAAGCAGCTCTTTGTTTTGTTGATTTTTTTCCTATTGTTTTTCAAATCTCTGTTTTATTGCTTTCCTCTCAGATCTTTATGATTTCCTTCCTTCTGCTGTTAGGTTTTTTTGTCCTTCTTCTAATTCTTTTAGGTGGTAGGTTAAGTGGTTGATTTGAGATTTTCCTTCTTTTCTGAGGAAGGCCTGTGTCACTATGAACCTCCCTCTAAGAACTGCTTTTGAATCATCCCATTGATTTTGAATGGTTGTGTTTTCATTATCATTTGTCCTAAGATATTTTTAAATTTCCCTTTTGACTTCCTTGTTGACCCGTTGGTTTTTTAGTAGCACGCTTTTATTCTCCATATAGCCTTTTTTCTCATTTCCTTTCCTGTGGTTGATTTCTAGTTTCATGCCATTGTGGTCAGAGAAGGTATTTGAAATAATTTCTATATTCTTACATTTGCTGAGGTTAGTTTTGTGCCACAGTATGTGGTCAATCCTTGAGAATGTTCCATGTGCACCTGAAAAGAATGTACATTCTGATTTTTTTTTTTGGATGTAATGTCATGAAAATATTGTCTAACTTTTCTATTGTGCCATTTAGGATCTCTGTTGCCTTATTGATTCTCTGTGTAGAGGATCTGTCCATTGATATGAATGGGGTGTTAAAGTCTCTTACTATTGTTGTATTCCCATCAATTTCTCCTCTTATGTCTGTTAGTATTTGTTTATATATTTGGGTACTCCTCTGTTGGGGCATATATACTGACAAGTGTAATACCCTCTTCTTGAATGGATTCTTTTATCATTAAATAGTGTCCTTCTTTGTCTTTATGACCATTGTTTTAAAGTCTGTTTTGGAGTTCCCGTCGTGGTGCAGTGGTTAACGAATCCGACTAGGAACCATGAGGTTGCAGGTTTGATTCCTGGCCTTGCTCAATGGGTTAATGATCCAGCGTTGCCATGAGCTGTGGTGTAGGTCACAGATGCGGCTCAGATCCTGCATTGCTGTGGCTGCAGTGTAGGCCAGTGATTACAGCTCCGATTAGACCCCTAGCCTGGGAACCTCCACATGCCATGGATGTGGCCCTAAAATGACAAAAGGAAAAAAAAATAATAAAGTCTGTTTTGTCTGATATGAATATTGCCACTTCTCCTGTCTCTTACATTCCCATGAAATTGCTTCTTCTATCCCCTCCCTTTCAATTTATATGTGCCTTTGCCCTAAGGTGAGTCTCTTGTAGGCAGCATATTGTAGAATTTTTTTTTTTAATCTAGTCTGCCATTCTATATCTTTTGATTGGAGTA